>DWLR01005799.1:0-10624 GCA_018246295.1 Papilio alexanor hazarajatica
ACGTTTCACGCACACATTGACATAAATCCACTTTTGAGAAATGTAGAATAAAATTAAAACTGTGTGTAGAAACATGAGCGTATTAGAAATTTGCATTGTTTTATGACAATATCTTAAAAAACAAACGATATGAATTCAATAAATAAATATCGAAGATGTTTTTCAATAATCATAATATTTAAGCCGAAAATTTCAAAGAATAATTTGCACTTTTCATCAGAATATATTTAGATCGACATGGTAGTAAACATTCTATGCTATTGCATTTTGTATTGTCATGTTTATTAATATGTTTTTATATCACTGCGATCATTAATTCAAATATATGTACAGGTTATTTTTTAATTACGTCTATATACCATAAATCCATATTGTGATGGTAATTTTTATAGTAGAATGCGTCCAAAAAACTTCATCGACAAAAACAAAAACCCTTATAAATCGATACATTTTAGTAACAATAAATAAAAACAAATGTTTGTGATTTAAAACGGTTATTTAATTTAAAACTGAAATAACTTTCTGGCCCAAGCGATCCGTAATAGACGTTCCCGAATATCAAACTTGCTCGGCTAACAAAAAATATACAAGCCAAAGTTTTTTCAATATCCCAAGTTTACGTGGGTCGTGTTTTGTGCCCACCTTTTTTATTTTTAGGTACATTGATTGATTGAACCTTATGGCCCGTCTATGAGAATCTTAGCAGGGTATTGTTTTTTGTCGAATACAACCGTATTCTGACCATACTCGGTTTCGAATTAATCCCCAAATTTATTATATCGTCGTTTCATTTATCGATTTTCATCAATTTAATATGTTTGCTTTACAAATACTTGTAAATTAAAATTTGTTTAGTTTTGTATATTTAGATCGACACTAATATACAAATGGGACTCCTTACTGGAAAATAATTATTAACAATAACTCATAATTGTTATAACATAACGATTAAAATAGAGCTAAATCCTTTTGTCTGTTGACTAACTACCACGTATGTATATATGTCGTCGTTGCGAGTCTGTTGCTGGTAGACATTTTAATGTTTACTCAAATATCGTTCTGAGACGAGTCATGTTTTTTGCGTATTTTCTTAGTAGGGTCTTCTTGTCTTAACAAAAATGCATTTGCCAAACGGCTGCGTAGTAGCACCGAAGAAGTAATAAACGTTCCTTATCAAGGTGTCAAGTGTTACAATTGTCTTTTAGCACGATGATATTAGTTTTACTGATATTTATGTAACGGACTCTTTTAAGCTTGATTTTCTCCCGCTATAAAATCATATCAAGGACCAACAACTATCGAAATATAATGTCATCATATTTTTCACAACTTAGTTCTGGCTAGGTTCATCGCCTTCATAGTTCATTTCAAGATTGACCACAATCACTTACCTAATTTAAATAATAACACGTAACGAGAGTTTTGCATGATTTTTAACCGACTTCGTAAAAAGGAGGAGGTTCTCAAATCTTTTTTTTCTGGTTCCACCTCAGAACTTCATCTTTTATGAACCGAATTATTTTTTTTTGTCGGAAAGGGGACATTCGCAAGTTGGTTTCATTTAATTTTAAATGGTTCTGAAGATACCGAAAATTGACATATTAGTTGATTTAAGACAAGCCCAGTTTGGATTTGTAATGAGACGAACCGTGGCTATAAAATACAATTGTGTGGCTACTCTTAAATAAAATTATATAACATGAAGACGGTTTTCGTTAAAAAAAGTTTAAAATTTATTATATTAGTTTCGTTTAGGATAAAAGTTTTTAAATTAATAACTTCCTTTTCAGGTTTTTACCTTATATGTTTTGATTTCCTACATATTATCTAGCAACAACTAACACTCTTTTGGTTGTGCATTTTTTGTTATTGTTGTTTATTAGTACTGATGGCAATTTTAATCAAGAACGCATGTCTTAATCCATCACCACCTCAGCCTATGATCGTCCATTGCTGGACATAGGCCACCCCTATTGATCGATGCAGTATGTTCTTTCGTACTAAGAAAAGGACGCTGCTGCCCGTCCTCCAGTGGGTATTTACATCCAGACAGAAGACATGCAGACGTGTTCATGCACACAAATATTTGTCCTGGGTGGGAATCGAACCCACTACCTGCAGCGTGAAAGGCAAGTATCTTACCACTGCGCCAACCGGTCAGTCATCTTCATCCATAAAAAATATATGACTAGATATGTTTAAAAGCTACTATCCACATTCGAAATGTATCCGATAACGTACGACTGAAATACAAATAGCCATTAAAGAATGTTTAAGGTTGAGCACATTGAATTACAATTACGTTCCTTAATATATTTTTTTTTCAGTCGAGATACGTTGATACGCATACAACAGTACGAAGCGAATGTCGTTAAAATTCCGGTCGCGTAATTTATTGTAATGATTATGATACAACTTGTCAATATTTCGATAGCTACAATCCGACCTCAGTCAAAAGGTTTGCGAAGACATTTCTTTGTCGAGACCAAGAAAAAAGAACCAAATCTGATCCGTGTTGTGATTTACCTTAAAATGAATTTGTCAATGATTACAATTAAGCTTGTCAGTTAAATAAATTTTTATACCCTTCTTATACTTTATATATATATAAATATATACTATTTTTTTGCATCGTGATATTGTATACTGTTAAATTAAGTCTCCATAAAAATTGTCTTCAACTTGTATTCGCAAGGAAGATCAAGATTCTGCGTCGTGTATAAAATTGAGTGTATCGCCTCCGGGCAGGAGGGAACAAATAGCCTCTTTACCCCAATCTCTCAAGTGTCCAACAAGAATTTTATTTGTTATTTCACTCCTTTTTTCGTCTCTCGTCCACAAACTTTAAATTGCCGTCCTAACTGAATACTGACAATTATTCTTGTCCGACTACGTTTTTAAGTAGCAAACTTTCTTACGTACTTAAATAATTGTGTCACATTAAACTTGAGTAATGTTGATTCTGCGTTTTGTTTTGTTCCTCTGCTAACAAAGCATGGTCCAATTATAAATTTGCTTTGTAAGCTTCATTATTACTTCTAATGGCATATTGCGAAGTTGTGTTACAATGTGAATAAATTGGTAATAGTTCTCTGTGACGCAAAAAAGGCGAGCTATCATGGAAGAACACAAAAGTACCAGAATGCAGATGAATAACATATTTTATCTCTTTTGTATCTGTCTACCTTACGAAGTCGAAATATAATTTATCATCTGAAAACTAAGTATGAAAAAACTGCCACACTCTTTTCATGAGCATGCAGGCGTAAATTACACCGAGGCGAAAGAAGTGATGGAAGACATCGCTTAAATAAAAAAAAGGTAAATGGTGACCCGTGTCTATGTCTCTCTTTCACAGGTGCATTATTTATTTGTTCTAAACATGCCTCATAAACTATGAAATTCAACAGTAAATAGTAAGGAGTTTGCGACACAAGTCGTGCTTTAAATTGTCGCATAAGTAGTTATGTCGGAACGCCCTCGGGAGCCGCATTAAATGTACGTATTAACGTTCAACATTTAGACAAGGAATTCCAGCTCAAGGTATGCCAACGTAAATTATACCTCCGTTCATAATGCGCAATACAGTAGGTGAGGAACTTTGTTAGCTTTATTCTGAGCCAATCGGTAGTTATATATGTACTTTTGAATTTGATCATTACGAGTATATCGACTTCTAAGTAAATTATTATAGTGTATTCATATATACAATGTTTAAATATAAAATAGGAATAAATTAAACTCACCCAATTAACATGAGTTAAAACGGAGAAATGTTACCTTTATCTATTAATTATTCTATACGAGTATCAAAAAATATCGACTAATAAACCAGACAAATAGTTTATAAATTTTCTTATCGTAAATTTAGAAATGATGTTAGACGCCATTCATATGTAAAGTAAAAACAATTCGCGAGGCCATTAGCTGTGAGGGAAAACGAGATAAATCTTAGGCAACAATGAAAAATTGGAACATAACGGGTCCCTACGTGACACGAGGCCACTGGATACCGTCCCCGTCCCTCCGGGCCGGGACTTTCTTGGAAACATTACCCTTTTTTGGACATGTACACTTAGTCAAAGTGCTCCTAAGAGATAATTGCATCGATCTCTTGCATTAAAATCACAATGTCAATTATTTATTTCTTGGTACATTGATACTTTTTGATATTTATGTTTTACTTCTGAATCAGATTCAAAAAGGTCCCTTTAATATTATGATATAGAAACGCTTATGGTATGACAGCTTATAAGTGCTCTATAAGTATTCTTCTCCAGTTTGACCATAACAAGATGAATAGCAATGTATTTAGTAGATTTATCCACATAATATCATTAACATTTTCAACGTTAATTATTATTAATTAAGTTACGAAAAATAGCTGTTGTCGGTAACTTCCTCCGCGTGGAATTCAATATTGATGTAACTATATGTAAACATATACATATATCTGCGTGAAAAACGTTCCGCGGAAACCGTACATTTTTCCAAAATAAAACGCCTAAGTGCTATTCCAGACTATAATCTCTCTCTGTGCCAAATTTCATCCAGATCTGTTCTGCCGTCATGGAGTTACCTGGTAACAAACGGTATAATATAATGAATATTTACACTCCCTTAAAATATTTTTTTGTAATAAAAATTATCCAATATCCTTATACTTATTTCTCTAATAATACACATATAAAGTTATTTGGTTTACTACAAATAACTTATTTGAATACTTGTTTTAACTTTGTTTTAATTTTCCTCCCCACACCCCCCTTCTTAAAACATAAATATTTTGCAAGTTTGATCCAGCGCATCCTTCATAGTGTACATTTCTGCTTGGGAAGTCCAGATCTCGCGCGTCGTGAAGAGATTGAGATTTTTACTAATCATAAACACAAGTCTATGTCTTTATACAAATATATATGTATAATAAACATAGACAGTTTTGTTTGGACTTCTATACTATACGAACTTTCATCTCCTGTTTTATCCATATGTAGATATACTATTTTTGAGGAGTAGAAAGAAACACATTTTGTACAATTTTTTTTGTACAATTGATTTTGTACAAATCCTGATAACAGGTGTGAATTTTAAAATTTACCAAATTATATTTTTATTATTATTTAATGCCATCTAGCGATCTAGTAAAGCAACATTATAAAATTTTTTAAAGTTAATGTTTTCGCCCGCTTTGTAATAAACACACAATCCCGTGCAACCGAAAGGTCCAGCCTAAGTAGAACCATGATCATCCCAATATAGACAATATAGATCGAAGGTCAAGTTACATTGGCAACTTAAAATGTTTATTTTTAACTTTGTATTATCTTTGAACCATCATTATTTTGTAGAATATCATATATATTAAACTAAAGTTTCATCCCAATCAACTAGTGATTTTATGGCATTTTTTCTAAAGAAATGTTTGATGTAACGCTTTAAATTGATGTAACTTTTTTGTTTATGCACTAATTTAGATAAAACAGACACTAACTCTAACGAATGAAGCTAATTACAACACACTGGTGAAAACCGCATCCTAATCGCTTAAGCCGTTTCTGAGATTAGCGTGCACAAAGTAGGTAACAGTCAAACCGACAGACAAAAATTGTTAAAATCTTTGTTTTGAGTTCTATACACTGATAAATATCCCCTGTAATATTTCTGCTTATTTTTTTGCCATGTACACCGATCAGTTACATTTTTATTATATGTATAGATAACTTCTGGTCACAGTTTTAATTATTGCACTTGTACAGAAAACAGCTTTACCCCATCTATTCAATATAATAATTAAAATTCTTAGTTTGTAAAACTTAAACCGACTTTTATGTACAACTGGTTGCACAGTTTCAGGTGTTTTTATTTGTCGTCAATCTACTCGATAGTCCCTCACCTCGGGCGTCTTTTCTGTGTGTTATTTATGTTATTTCTGTAGAGAA
The DNA here is from genome assembly GCA_018246295.1 of Papilio alexanor hazarajatica. Classification (NCBI taxonomy): domain Eukaryota; kingdom Metazoa; phylum Arthropoda; class Insecta; order Lepidoptera; family Papilionidae; genus Papilio; species Papilio alexanor. Next base: position 5,940 of record DWLR01005799.1, read on the forward strand.
TGTTTTATTTTTACCCATGCCATATATTTGTTAGGATTCGATGGTGGCGCATTTTTTCTTTATTTTCCTCCTTGTTTCCTTGTTATATTTCACAAGTTGTAAGCCGGTTGTTCTCTGGCTTTAATAAATCATAATATTTTCGAGCCGCAGTCAGCCGAGCGCCGCCGTCCGCGGGGATTAGCAATGATGTTTTATTTGACGGGAACGTCTTTTGAGCTGTATACAAAAGAAAAGGTGAATGAAACGAACATTAAATGAGGCTGGGATATTTTGTTTACAAGAATTTTAGTCTGTATTGCTTACGTTAATAGCTACCTTTTTCATGTATGTAATTTTTATATATATAATGAAAACAAACATTACTTACTTAATAATCGCGCTTATGGGAATAACAATTCGATAAAAGAGGTTTTACTTACCTATGAATAATCAACATCAGATTATTTATCACCAGTGTTTTTTTTTTCTCTCTTCTTTTCTCTCTGCTATTGCCTCTATCAGGGTGATTTAGCTAGTGAAAATTCTAGGGTAACGAGACATACTGTCCTACGTCTCGATGTAACGAACGCAAATTTCGTTTGGTACTGGTTTTTTGTTCCAAAACATTGTTTTAGATAAGCGTATCAGTTACTCTCTTTTTATTCAGGTCAATGAATCAATGATTGACTCCTAGCCGAGTATATACGGCACTAAGTAATAATACAAAGTATCAAGTTTTTCTAAAAGAGCGGCAACTTATAACAATTAAATGTTGATCACTGTAACTATTCAATGTATTGATTAGTTTAAAGTTAGAAAATTATAGAGATTATTCCTAGGCTGTGGTGAGTCTACCTGAATAGCTTACTATCTATCTAAACTAAAATGAAAATTAATTATGCTCCCTTGGTGATGCGATGTTGGATATTTAAATACGGAAAATATGTGTGTAAAAGCCTTAATGGCACCGTCCCAACGAGACGCAATCAAGTGCTGAGTGGAATGGCTGTAGCGCGGGACATTAAGGCGAAGCGCACACCAAGCTACGACGTTCAAGTTATTATGAATTTTAATGCTCCATCTATTTCTGTTTGTACATATGGACGTGAGATACACAGAATGTTACAAAGAATAAGAAGATATGAAGCAGGTATGTTAAATTAATTTATTTACATGTTTTCGGGTGACACTTTCATCATTGACATATCGTGCGAATAAGTAACAGTGTACAGTGCATTTCCAAACCAGAACATATCAATCTTTGCAAAGTTTTATATTGTAAGACGACTTACACTAAATATGTAAAGAAATTTTAAGTATCAAAGTTTACTGGCATAACATGACTGTATTTTAGCAGCATTATAAATGTGTGAATGTCTGAAATTTACCATAATTAATTGGTATTTGTCTTGCTCGGGTAATCGCGTAGTTTTATCACATGATAATTTAGATTACACGATCGTTCGTAAGAATACCTAAGAATAAAAACTGTCTTTAATATATATCTTGGCGTTGAAGTTCATTTTTACAATGTGCAATTTCTTTATATAATAAACATATAATTTTAATAATCTCTCACGCTACTCCCCGCGGCTGCCCTCAGCCAGCCCGCCGACTTTTACGCCTCTGATATTTTGAATCTTTTACCTTGTGTATAAGGCTTACAATCGAGTGTGTAACGAGTTGTAGTATCCAACATGTAACTTGCATTACTCGTGTACCTGATATCTGCGTAACATATAATTATAAGTTGATTACTTCTCATACTTTGATTCGGGGCCTATTTTACGATAATGGCTGAGGTGTTAGCCGCTTATTGGTCTTAAACACAGTGATTAGCGTGCGGGTTTGCCAAGTTTACGTACGTAAATAATTGAATTCATTTATAGAATTGCCTAAGGCAAATACACGGTGTTTTTGCAAGCGCTAGCAAGAGCCCTTTTTCATGCGTTTTTTTTTCTTCATACTAATTTTATGATATTTTTAGTTATTCTTGAACCGTAAGCACTTGAAGATAACAAGATTCACGAGCTTCAAATGTAGCAATAACCGGTTCGAATCCCGGGCAAAATGTTCAACTAACTATCTTTTTTAGAGTTTTTCAGTGCAACTTAATTAGGCGCTTACTTTTGAGTACTGCTTTAAAAGCATTACTAAGCCTTAAACATTCAACTCTTGGACTGAGGAAATTTCAAGTTGGCGCGCTTTTAGATGAACTGCAAGTAGAAAAAATGGTATAAAAGCTTCATTACAGAAATGTTCCTTGAATCTAATCTATCTTAAATAAATCTTAGAAACACCTTTCCGGATCAACACCACAGGTGGTAGTCACCTCTCGGTGGTATTCCAAAAACAATCCATTACGTATCCAACTCGAAATTTCCAAATGTGTATTCTAACAACTTAAAGATAAAAAGATTTAAAGCAATATAAATTAAAAAAAAGATTAAAGTGATAGCTACAAAAGCATACATTACCATATCTCATGGAAAATATTATTCAAAACAACTACTTAACTTCGAGAAATTAACTAAATTTCCTAACTATAGATATTTTATGTTAAACGCTTGTCACATTATTAAATAAAATGCCACTACGTCATCATTATAAAGATTTCCTGCAGCGCCGTGAACTCTGACCGTACAACAGTCCGTCCCAAAAGATTTAACGTGCGCCCACGCTGGCTTGGATCCGGTCGTTACCTGAATATGGAAGGTTTATGATAAAAATGTATTGTATACGTGAAATCGGAGACCCGTAGAAAATAAAAGTATCACAGTGACCTACCTTACTGCGATAGATATATCATTAAATATGTTGAGCGACTAGCAACTACCAGTAGTCGTAAGCCTTGTAATTCAGGCTCGTAGTCAGAAATTAACGTATTTTAACATTAGGATGTGTATATAAATAATGGAAATAAAATTATTTAATACATGCTGACTACTTTAATACATTTACATTTCATTTGTTACAAATTATGCCATTCGCGCAGTACATGTTTACATCGATAAATATCGACACAATATAACTACAGTAATATATGTAGTATATCAGTTATCTGGTTACCATAGTACAAGCTCTGCTTAGTTTGGGATCAGATAGCCATGTGTCAATAATGTCCTAGAATATTATTATTATTATTTGTGTTTTAACAAGGAAAACATCAGTCAACAACTAAAACAAACCAAAAGCTTCTTATGACACATGTCCGCTACTAGACAATTTAGAGAGCACGATAACCGCTCCGAGGCGCACGAAAATATCCGATCGCGAAGATCTTAGCGATAAACGTAAGTAGTGAACAATGCTAGAGAAATGTAGGCAGCCGCTGGGCGTGGGCATGCGATGCAAATTGCGCGGCCGCGGCCGTGGGCAAGGCGTCGTGGGCAGTGGGCAAAGCGTGCGCCGACCGCACCGGTAGCACACGACCGCCGCCCCGGGCCACTGCTTAGTGCCGTAGTGTTTATTATTCCGACGGCGGTGAAAATACTCAGACATGTCTTTGGGAAACTTTAAACCCTGATAGGTTTGCCTAATGTTTTCGTATGACACGCAAAATTGTTTTCTAATTGAGAGTTCAAGGAACGCTTTGTTCTGGTCGCCAATGTTTCCCATAAGGGCTTTGTATCCTTCATATAACATTTGTCCTTATTTTCATACGAGATACGAACACTTACCTATACTGCAGTCAAGCAAACGCTATCTTTTATAACATTGTCTTAATTACACTTAATACTTTGTACTCGGTACAAATTGAAATAGTAAGTTGGTAGAAATCCACCATATGAATATATATATATATATATATTTAAAAACGAATCTTGGTTTAAACATTTCAAATGTATCCAACGTTGTTTTCACTGACATTTAATTACCCATCGGTTACAGTTTGAACCGGCACTGCGCCGTAAGCTGAGGATGCCGATAGACTGCAAAAAGGAAAAGCTTAGCTCTTCAATACAGCTCAGCTCTCTTACCTTTTTTGGTCTAGACGGAAGCAAAATAACGTATCATAGAAATAAGGAAGGCATAAAATGAAAATGTTTATTATCTGTATTTATAAAATGCCATTTATTTCATAAACTAATGCCAGTTTTAGATATATAAATGAAATGAAATATTTATACGTATAATTTCAATGTTTTATTTAGAACCTAATACATATATTTCGTGAAACGCGAAGGAGAACTTCAAGTCGTGTTTTACAGACGTTCGAATTTATTTAATTATATACTTTTATTTAATGTAATGTACATTTATATTCAATTAGTATTTGCTAAATTGAAATAGTAGGATGAAAGGGTAGGGATGATTTAAATGTCAAAAAAATCAATTGATCTATATATTATTTAAAATAAATAGTTATCTATAATTAGACATTTGTAGCAGACAAGCTGATTAATACAAATTTAAAATTTAAACTCAATACAAAACATTTAATTTTACATGGTGCAATCAAAACCAATCAACTAATCGTAATAGCATAATTTCATCTTTATTGGCTATAGAAGAGCTTCTGTTTTGCGCACTTATAAATCAAGCGAGCGATTTTTATCCGATAAGTTCATAAGATCAATAGTGAAAACTATTTTGTCGATATTTATTATTGATTTCAGAGTGGTAGAGTCCGCAACAATAACATCTGTTGCACGAATGGCCCACTCGACCGGTGAAATACCACGACCTCACAGAAGACAGGCGTG
>DWLR01005800.1:0-10621 GCA_018246295.1 Papilio alexanor hazarajatica
GTGCGAAGTAGCGCAAGGAGCTTTGGTCTTTATTCCGACTCCAGGTCCGCTCTTGAGACCCTGAAAAGTGGCGTTTCCCTCCATCCCCTTGCAGAGAGTATAAGGGAAAGTATGATAGAGATAAGAAAGCAAGGGAAAAGAATCGAAGTGTTTTGGGTGAAAGCGCATGCAGGAATGGAGGGAAACGAAAGAGCGGACCAATTGGCGAAGGCCGCTGCGCTTGGAATGAAGACCAAACCTAATTACGAAAGGTGTCCTGTTTCATTTGTCAAGCGACAGATTCGTCTGGATACGCTTGTCAAATGGAACAGGAGATATTTGGAAGGTGACACGGCCTCGACAACTAAGCTCTTCTTCCCCGACGCCGTTAGCGTCTACCCCGCACTCCGTAGGCTTGATGTAGATCCCGTGCTGGCTCAGGTTTTGACGGGGCACGGGGGGTTCTCAGAATACTTGAATCGGTTCAAGTGTAAGGAGAGCCCCTCGTGCGTCTGTGACCCAGCGCGGGAGGAGACCGTGCTGCATATATTAGCAGAATGTCCAGTGTTCTCCGCATGTAGGGCGGACACAGAAATAAAATTAAAATTGAAAATTGAAAAAGGAAATATTAGAAATGTAATAGGAAACAAAAAGATAAGAGAGGAATTTGTAAAATATTGCAAGTCCTTGGCCCTTAAAGTTATAAGTATAAATAAAACGTAATTTAATTAGAAATAAAAATGTAAATAGTTTTAAGAAAATTACTGTAAATTTTAATGTTTTTTTAATAAAGAAATAAAAGGAAAAGTAAACAAGGTTCCTGACCTAAACATGTTAGGTGTTGTTATCATTTTAGGTTATATCATGTTAGGTTAGGGTTCGAGAGGGCGACATAGCGGTGCCCAAAAAAAAAGAAAAAAAGCCAGCAATCTCAAAGTTTGAAGGGGATGCCCTTAAAATTTTACATATGAGAATTGCTGAATTATGGACGGAAGAAAGGAAGGCTGGTAAAGCGACACTGGAAATTTTGCCAATCCCTAAACCACCATAACGGATCGGTAGATTTGCTCCAAGATTGCTCGTTCAGCTGCATATTAAGAATCGATTCTAAGTTAATTTTGATTAAGTCGTCTACTTGTGTCCAAAGATCTGGGTGATTCCAAAAGGAGCAGCGACGGAGCACATATGTACGTAAATTTTGGGACGAAAAGACAGAACTTTAAAATGCAAAGTGCATAATGTTGACTAATTTCAAGGAGACGGTCAGCAGAATTTTGAAATTTAGTAATTGAATTATTAATGTATACAATAGATTCATCAAAAATTGGAGAACCTAAAAAGTAAAGGGAATTACTGTTAACTATTTTAATATTTGGAGCCAAAATATTAAATTTTTGTTTACGTCATTTAAATTTAAGTCGCAGTTATTTCTAAAAAGTTCGCGTTTGCAAAATTAAGCTCCAAACCAATGGCTTCAAATTTATTTTTTGATTAAAAAAAGGTCCCAAAACACAGTATCCACATCACCTGCTAGGGTTCCGTCGTCCAAATGCCAAATGTTGAATTTACAATTTAAAATGTGTTAAATGTAAATGTAATGTAGTGTGTTTATGTTGAAATTATATTTAATCCCCCGGTTATTTTCAATCATAATCAGGCCCTCATACCCAGGAGATATTATCGTTTGTAATATTCGTTACATATTGCGCGCAAACTTTTCACATCGAGAATGAAAAGGTACCAGTCGTGCACATTAATCATTTCTGAAGTAGCGTGGGGATTGAACATGAATGAATGGTTTAACGAATGTCGTTTTACTTATTTCTTTTGGATAACATATATGTCTAAGATTGTTCGGAAAGGAATCATCAGAGGAATTGCATTTCAATTAGTGTCTTCACAGTGAGTCAGCTTGAATTTCTTTTTTGTCACTACTTTTAACTAAGGAAGATTGCGTGTCCCTCTCCCTTTCTTAATGTTCCCCCACTTACGTTATAAAAATGAAGATCGACAAATTTTTCGTCCCTACATTTTTGGCTGTGTATTGATAGATGGGTCAGGTTTTTTTCTATATGAACATGCATATGTAGATTAAACTACAACTTTTAGTAATGTTAAAAATGTATATAAAATTTGTGCGTTGCTGGAATTTGGAAAGAAAACGCTGAAAGGAGTTTTTTTAAAGGAAAACAAGTTGTATCGGTTTGGAATAGATAAACAGACAGTGATAAACATTCCTACAAGGCTTCTGTATTCTGCAAGGTAATTAGTTATCAATATAGCGTATAAATCAAGTACACAGATTCATAGTAACTTGTGATTTATTGAAAATAACAATCTCAATATTCACCATATAATTGGGCACTAAATTAAAGGTTGTTTATTCGTTGAATCGTCATTCTCTGTTTATATTAATTCAAATATGCGTATATTTGTGCAGACAGTTTATTATCTCTTAATATTAATAATAAGTATTTAAGCCACAAATTAATATATCTGTCGGGATTAGTGACGTCTAAACAATGTTGAGGGCCGGTGGTGCCGTTAGTAATTAACTAGGAGGGGCAATTACCAAGCGCCTGTCACGAGCCACTCCAGCCTCTCGACGCTACACAAGCGGCGGGAAATTCAAGCTAGCTCATATAAACACGAAGCGTTTTCATCGATTACCTAGCGAAGTGAGATAAATTAAGCAAGGACAAACCCCTATCGTTTGCAGGAACAGATGATAAGAAACCACTACAATTTAGGTCGCTTGAAAGTACATCCTATTAAATATAATGTTTTAATATTTCTTGTTCAATCGAAAAAAAAAACAAGACGAGATTTGTATGGCTTTTGTTGTAGGATATTACACTAAAGGCGGCAAACGTGCAAGAGACCATTCAAGTGACCATTACCCATAGACATCGCAACAAGCATTTGCGAGTTGCAATCACCCATAACACACCCCTCCTGTGTGACAGACAGAAAAATAGACATTTACTTCTCCTATCCATCCCCTTCTTCGTCAAATCCTCTTTCCCTTCCCACCCTTTCGTAACAAGGAAAATATTTTTTATGTGTCTTCTTACCGCTTCTACAAGTATTAATTCATTAACTTTTGCACGAACAGACCGTCTATTAAGTCGGCCGTTTCTATTTTATTACATTTAAGAAACGATTTTCAAATTCTATTCCAAGGCGAGTATCATACAATACAGGAAGAAGTGACAACGGTATGTCCATTTCCTAATTGAATAGCGTGAGCAACGCAGTTCGTAAGGAACATCAACCACTGCGTTAGACCTTTAGTCAGTATATTATTTTACACATTCCCAAAGTATTTTTTTAGACTATGGCATTCTGTTAACTGAAAGGTGCCAACGATAAACCTATCTAATATCAGTAGCATAAACCGAAACAAAATTCAAATGTACGTACACAATGTACGAAGCATTTGATCATCGGTACCTTTTAAACTGCATAGTGCTCTAGTTATAAAATGTTATAGCGCTTTTGTATAAAAGGTTAATCGTTATTGGCAACAGTTCCCGCCGCTACTTCTAGCGCCGTAACAATGGAGAGAAAGGTCAAAGGCTTTCATTGCTCGCTATAAAACAACTTCAATGAACAACCGAGCAAACTGTGTTACTGCAATTAACTCGTAACCAGCTTGTTACGTTTCAAAAAATACAAAAACCTATAGTCACATAATAAGGGTGGTTAGACAAGAAGATACGAGTACATAAAGTCGTATTTAAACACATGTGCCATTAATGGTTTCTTAGTACTATATAGCACAAGATATCTGCAAAGCCCACATTTGTTGCGTTACGTGTCTTGTAAGAGACCTGTTAAACGATTTTACAATAACATGTAGTATTCATAACTAACTTTTAACGGATGACATACAAATACAAACTTTTTAATATTTATTGTCATAATCATAGAGTAATATAATGAAAACAATATTATTTTATAAAAAAACAACTAGCATCTCGCCCAAGTTTTACCCGGGTAAATAAATAGACGAATATAAAATATAGCCTATATAGCTTACTGGAGAGCTTCCTATTGGTGAAGTAATTTTGGCAATAGTAAGTTTAATAGTTTTTGAGATTACAAACCAACAATCAAATCTCTTCCATTAATAATATTGAAACTGAAGTATTTGTTGCTACGGGTAGATAACGATATCTTTTATTATTTATATAAAATATCTATTATCAGTAAAAAAAATGCGAGTCAGTGATAACTTTTGCTTTAAAACTGGCCAAGTATGACCTTAGTTGCGGCATCACAAGCGTCGAGCTCGTAGATATGCTGGATGTGTTTATAATGTTTGTTTTTGTTGTCTGCAAGTACTTTGCCGTAAAATCGTCACTCTTTGTGTCAAAGACATTAGCCGCTTCACCATTCTTGACTTACACATTAGTCTTCTAAATCTCTTTAAAGTTTCATCTATTACTCTCTTGGCTTAAGCATCTTTTGATACCGGATGTATTAACTTTAACGATCAAAGGTTTCTTGCCGAAACTTTCACCACTACAACTACAACAATGTGTCCCCTTTCTCTTTTTCTTCTTTAGAATAAACCCGATGATGACGGAGGCTCCGACGCCTGGGCTGGATCCGGTCGCTATCACCATTTTATTTTTAAAGTAATTATTTCCTATTGTCGTTGTGCGTCTATTGGACAAATATAACAATATTAATCTGGATTTGTATGATTCATCTGTAAACATGTTTGTAAAGTTTAAAATATAATTTAGCCAGTCATGATCGGCAAATTGAGGAATGATATAAGTATCACGCTCTGGTCACTTTCAATAGATTAGATATAAATTTATTCATTTAAAAACATGCTGTATTTATTATGTAAGCTAAGCTTAACTTCTCACGCTGGCTGACAGTGTTGACGATAATAAGATGAAATCTTTCGTCGTACTGCATGAGTATTTGAAAATATGATTATATTGATAATATTTAAAAGGTTATTCTCGAGTATAGTGTTCTTTCGATCTTATCTGTGTCTTAAAATGTTCAAAAATTTTGAGACGACATCACTTCTTTATTGCGTCAACTTATGCACATCATGATAGATAATAATAGATTGGTAATCGAATCAAATGAATATAATAGATATACTTTATAATGTGATGAAGGGAGATAAATGTCTTTGCCTTGGTCATTCCTTAGATTTGAATAACTAGTTTGAGACTGACAAGAGCACGAGGTAGATTCCTGTAGATTCCCGGTAGTCCTGTGTGTATTGTTCACCAAATGAATCCAACAGTTAATGTATTTCTGGTCAGAGTAAAAATAAAAATAACAATAGATAAAGTATTTCATTACCTATTTATCTTTTTGTCTAAGATAGATTTTTATTATAATTCTTAATATTTTTTTATCTGCTTTAAATAAAGTGCCTCTAAAGAAAGGTTGGCTGAGGTTCAATAGGACATTAATTATTTTTTTTGTTATAAAAGATCAATAAAATGCGGAGTTAGCGGATTGATTGCTTAATTCGATAACGCAATTAGCTATTACAACAATCTATCTTCCAATTACATATTATTTATCCAATGTACCAACATACTGTTTACACTACACTGCTCTTTTATGCGTTTCGTAAAATATAAAGTACATGTACGAGTATATACAATACATAATACGAAAGTATGGGTGGTAGAATTAAAACATAAAATAATAACAATTGTACTTCAGTCAGTTCTAACACACATCACGATTGGATTACTACTCAATATATTTATCGCAATGACAAGCAAAAAAATATTAGCTTCATTATGTTCATTGTCTGTCCACTTGTTATATAGCGATGTTTTTACAAATACGAGCTCAGTATAAGATTTAAAGCCGCATTAACTGCACACTGCAAGAGACAAAATGAGTTTTGAAAACAAAGTGGTGATAGTAACTGGCTCCAGTTCCGGCATCGGCGCTGCCGCCGCCATCGCGTTTGCTAAAGAGGGGGCGCACGTTGTTATAGTGGGGAGAAACGAAGAGAAAATGAAAAATGTGAACAACCAATGTGAAAGTTTCGGCAAGAGTCATCTGGTGGTCAAAGCAGATGTGTCAAAAGACGTCGAAGCTAAGAGAATAATTGATGAAACTATTAACAAATTCGGGAAGTTAGACGTATTAGTAAACAACGCTGGTATGGCGGAACAGAGTGACATTACAAGTGATGATTTTATCGAAAATTACGACCGCGTAATGAATACAAATTTACGTGCATCGGTTTACATAACGCATCTAGCAATACCACATCTTATCAGAACAAAAGGAAATATTGTTAACATATCTAGCGTAGCTGCAACTATGATCGCTGATTCTTCGACTTTTATATCATACTATATATCCAAAGCTGGACTGAATCACTTCTCCCGTTGCGCCGCGCTATACTTAGCCGAGCACGGCGTCCGTGTAAACATAATCAGTCCAGGACCAGTTCGCACTGACATTTTGAAGGACGTATCACTTCCAGATTTCACGTGGGATAATTTCAAGAAAACAACACCTCTTAGAAGAGTGAGCGAGCCTGAAGAAATCGCCGATTTGATCCTGTTCTTAGCCAGCCAAAAGGCGATAGGTATCACTGGATCCGAGTTTGTTTCCGATAACGGAATGTTAGTGCAGAAATAGGCAACTAGTGAATTATTTTATTTTTATGGTAACCACTAAAGTTACTTTTGTTTAAAAATGAGCCAATTTAATAAAATATCCACAGTAAATATATACATATTAAAAGTAGAGTACGTGTTACGGTTATTTGTTGTTTTATTTACATTTATTAGCGTATTACGCATTTCAATGACGATGGTTCAAAGATAATAGAAAGTTAAAAATAGACATTTTGAATTGCCAATGTAACTTGACCTTCAATCTATATTGTCTAATAGGCTGATCATGGTTCTACTTAGGATGGACGATTCGGTTGTACAGGATTGCTTGTTTTTTACAAAGCGGGTCAAAAAATTAGCTTTTAAATTTTTTACCATGTTACTTTTTACAATGACATCTAGTGATCTACATAAAATAATAAAAAATAGGATTTGGTAAATTGACGAGTCTATATCTTTTAAGGGCGTCCTAAGATTTTAGGTGACATTTTGGTAGTGATTAATCTGAAACTTAAATTTCACTTAAATTTCTTTACGGGCCTCCTTAAATCTATTAATCGATGGCAAAAAAGACGTAATTCAAGATAATAGTCTCTTTTTTGTTATGCACTTTCTTAGGTTGTGTTTGTGTTTTTTTTCTGGCAATAAAAGGGTTATTTATTTTATTTTTTATTTATTTAGGGTAGGTATTATCTAAGTTAGGTATTACTTAATTTAAAAAGAACTGAATATATAAGTTAGTTAAGTAGGAAATGAAATATGCTACATTTCATTGCGGAAAAAAGAATTGAAGGGGTATAAGCGGGGGGAGGGGGGTCTTAAATCCTACTTAACCGATCATCATTAAACTTTGTACACATATTTTCATTAAGGTAGTGGGAAGGATATAGGATAGTATTTATTACAAAAAATTACGGAGGGAAAAATATATCATTATATTATAAATGCGAATGTTTGGGTGGACGTTTGTCACCACGTAACTCCATACCATCTGAACAGATCTGACACAGATATAGATTATGGTCTGGAACGTCACTTAGGATCCTGGAAAAATGTACGGTTTCCGCGGAACGTTGTATGTATGTACACATATTTACATTAAATATATTGTACAAACATCAATATTGAATTACATATATTGTACAAAGTCGTGGGCAACAGCTAGTTATAAATGAAACTAGGTATTACCCGGGGCTTCGCATGGGTTTGTTTCTTATTTTCCTTGTTGAATATTTTCGTAATTTGATTTCGCGTATGTTAATTTCGAAGATGGATAACATGTGTCAAAATTTAGTACTGTCAACCAGAATATTTAACAAATCGACAGATGGGACAACATGCATCAAACTATAACCCGCATAATTACAATTACTCACGCATTTGTTTGTTTATAGATGATTCTAAAACGTTTGGCAATATTATGAAAAACCCCCTCTATTTTTTAATAGTTTTATCACTGCATCACTACAGATAATGAATTAAAGATGTGAAGTTGTGTATTAACTTATATCATCAATAATAGCAAACGCTGCCTAATCACTTTGAGATATAGCAAAACAATGTATGGTGGGATATTCCTCTTTTATGGGTCTGCACAAAAGTCTGAGATGACATCTATCTAACATTGATGGGTGCCTCTACTACTGCTTTCTAAAAAAAAACAATTAAAATCGAACATTAATCTTATATACTTTAAAAAATATATATAAAAATATTGAAAGCATTTATGACATTAATTTATGAAAAAGCCATAGACTGGTATATATATACATATATATATATCAGAAAAAAATCTAGATGCTGGTTTTTAATAAATTACTTGGTAAGTATCGATATCTTTATAATATCCATATCTAATTCTTATTAACATGTCATCTATCGTCGGGTAGTTGAAACGCGTTCTAATTTAATACGTGTTTTTGACTTTTCGACCCATGACTGGGCTACTGACGATTACGCTTAAAATATTTGTACGAAAATTTTCCTAATGCCCGCTCTAAAACTGAGTTACTTTAATCTCTTTGTTGTCAACATTACCATGGTCACTGATATATAGACAATAATGAAGTTTTTTTTTGTATTTCTTAATGTAACGAATTTCACTTAATATCGAAAGGATCGCTTGCTCGTGTATCAATTTGATTTCCCATAATTTCCAACATTAAATTTTTGCCCGATTTTGAACTTTGTGCTCAAACTAAAAACTACAAACTGTGTCAGAACTACGCAGCAGTGTTCCCGAAGGGGTCGGTTCTACCGGTGTAGTACGACCGTCTAGAAAACCGGATACAAACAGAAGTTAATTCCGCATCATTCAAACTCACCTACTCTGTTTCATCTTTAACAGAGGTCGGCACAACACCGCCTTTTTTTCCACGCCTTTCTATTAACCGTACGTACCAAGTACCTAAGTACAAGGAGCGTATAAACATGACTTATAACGCTTCGTTTAAAGCGACAACTAAAGTTAATCCAAGGATAAAGTAAGCCTATATTTTAGGATTCCCGAGAATCTGTGGCTCCCTTGAAAATATTTGAATAATGTAGTCTGAAGAAAAAAGATAATCCCTGGCCTATTATGCCACGGGTAAGACAGCTCTTTTTTATAACAAAAATTCAGAGTAAGAAAAATGTCGCCTCAAACTTTCTTGCATTCTTTTGTGACATTGACCTTAGACGTTAAGTAAGTAGGAAGACTAGCCGAAACTTTTGTGAATAGAAATAATATCAAGCCTGAAATGTAAGGAGGGCAAACAAATGTTCCGTAGAACTTTTAAGTACTTATTCACCGATATTATCGGGATACAAATTTGTAGCATGAAATACTTGTATACGCGATAAAACAGTGGTAGAGTCCGCAACAACAATATCAGTTGCACGAATGGCTCGCTCCACCGGTGACATACCACGACCTCACAGAGGACAGGCGTGAAGTAGAATGTTCTGCGTTTCGTCTGATTAGTGAGGTGCCGAAGTCTTAATTCTATTCCTCTTCTCTTTCTCATCCTCTTCTAAAAAGATTTGAGGGTGATGTTAGGAGTGAATGTATTGGAAAAGGACACATTTTTTTCAGTTTATACCCTCCTATATTCATATAAGGTAGGCAACACATCTGTGACGCATCTCCAACTATTATTATTTTTTATTTATTGTAGATGCCTACGGGTAGTGGCCACTTAGCATCACTAGACCGTTTGCTCGTTTATCACCTTCTTGTATAAAAAAATAATATTAGAATTCTAAAATACGTATCATATAAATACCCGTGGAGGCAGTTACTCAGAAATTAATCGAAGCCTCATTAATTTTCCGATATTCAATTGTTATGAAAATGTGGTGTATGTTAATTTACATTTCGGGCAACGGTTACTAGGGACATGCATTAGCTGGCGATGCGGAAACTCTAACAACCAACGATCAAAATCACGCCTGTCATTTATTAGGCCTCGATTAATTGTTTAAAAGTTACTACGCAGCAGGCAGTTTCAGAATATCTGATTATTCCTTAAATTCGTTATACTGCACAAATTAAACATTCAAAATAATGTAAACAAAGAGATATTAGAAATGTTTTATTTCAATCTAAGATTTTAATTTTTAACGAAGTTAATAGAAGATATTTTTGATTTTGCTATGTGTTTCTTTTGTATTATTGTTACTTGTAATTTCTAAGGGCATTTGCCTTTGTTGAGATTGTTAATTAAATTAATATTTAATCAATTATTCAATTAAATATTAATATTTAATTAATATTATTTAGACAGATAATACGAATATTGATTATATTTTGCATATACCGTAGATTAAGCTAATTTATGACTGTCTTTCTTTTCACTTAAGCTTTAATCTACATATTCTAATTATGTAAATCTGCTGTAGTATTAACTGGCTGTCTAAAATTCAATTACTACGTGCTCGATCATTGCGCAACTGAACTTTAAGGAGTAAAGTTTAGAAGAAATATGGAGATTTCTCGTAGGGAACTTCGACTACTCCTACTTCACGAATTTCGTTTA
>DWLR01005801.1:0-10620 GCA_018246295.1 Papilio alexanor hazarajatica
ATCCGGGAATGACGTGTGCAACCGAAGACCAATTTTTGCCCAAAGAATCTTTAGTCTTTCGTTGTCCAAGTCATTTAAGGGCATCCTGTATAAAAAAAAATTGTGATAATTTATTAAATATCAACGAAACACATTTAATATCAAAATGTCAATTGAAGTGACACGTTGATATGCAGCAGAGCGTTGTGTACGTCGCTGTGATTATAGTGAAGAATTAGGGACTACAATTACAATAAACTCTTTATGGTGTTATAAAAAAAATGAGCAACTCAATGAAACATTCGTATTATTGATTTAGAAAAATGTGCCAAAACTACAAAGATTTGTATTCCACAACGACGAATGTTATGGCTCTATATAAAAAAATAGGGCTCTTAACTGTGAGTAGTTTAATTTATTTGAAAGGCGTACACCGCGCTCGTAAAACGTGAGAGTGAAATATTACAGTTTCTGAAATGACAATAAACACGGCTGCTCAGTAAAGTTCAGTTATGCTAATTAAAAGGTCAAATACAAATTACTTGATAGAATCAATTAATAATTTTTCTCTCTATATCTTTTTTACATAATTTTGATTTTATGTCTCTACACTTTATCGTGTAAAACATTGATTTATTTGTTCTTGGTGAAATTAAGGCTTCTTAATATGCATAACGATACAAAATTGCAAATTTGTTGTGGTCTGATGTTAATTAATTTGTTGATTGTTTAATCTGTTTTTACAAAGACATGAATTTATTTTACAATCGTGCTACGATGACAATGTATACGGGTGATCATAATCTTATATTGACGAAAACTTTGTGGTAGGTTTAGTCGCTTGTATTATGTAGTGATATTTATTAAACGAAAAAAAAGCAAAAGTGAATTTCATAATATAAAACATTTTTGGCGAAATTTCGTCTTTGATGTTACTTAGAATTATAAAATTATAAAGTTAATGTTTTAGTGTATATCCTAAAAGGTGGAAATTAGTTATTTTCAAATCTTCTTATCTTATCGATGTCTATATACATAGATATTATATATACATGACTATTATATAATACGATCAATCAAGGGACCTTTAGATTCTACTATATATATTCTCTCTTCGTAATTGTTCATTTCATTTACTGAATTCTTTCATTCCGCTTCTTTGATGATTAGAAGTTAAAAATTTATTTTTATAATTATTTCATTTATTTTAACCACGATCCCGATGAATACAGTGATTATATATATATATATATTTACTCTCGTAAATGTGTATGCTTACCGTAGTTTGGGTGTGCATTGTTTAGAGTTTGTGGTTTGTTAGTGTTCGTTTCGATTGCATTATCTGGCATCAAGTAAAGTTTAGAGCTTGTTATGAAACGGGCGGGCGGGGGTCGATCTCTCCGGCTTTTCACGTGTTGAATTTTAATCACTATTTGTTGTGATTGCTTGCAGTATCAGCTGTTTTCTGGGCGTACATAAACGGGAAAATAATTAGCGTTAATCGGGTAGCGGGAGAAGGAAGCGAAGACTGAGCTGATTTTGCCGCCTTTCGCCGCCCGTCCGTACCTCGTCGCATCGCGACCCCACCGCTGCCATATTCTTCTATCACATTCAACTCCATGTACATCCTCTAATCAAATAACGCTCTCAATCAGAGAGACTATAGAAAGATGATTAACACGTTCACTGACAGGAGTCTACTAACACGCGAGTAACAAATAAACAAATAACTATTGTATTTTTGGTGATGCACTCAAATATGGCAGGGACGTGTTAAACGACGAGCACAATAACTATTTCCAAAAACTCGTTAGCAAATCACTCTAGACAGTTTCCCTAATGTGTCATTTCATTTTAATTCAGTTTCACAATATCACTGTTTTTCATATCAATATAATTTATTGGGTAATGTAATTGCGCTTTGCACTAGTTCACACAGAAGTTTTGCTTTATTTTGCACTTACGCTTATCGATCTTTACTTTGAAATTTCGCTTCTCAAAACAATCAATCAAAAAAAAAACAGAACAAAACGTGTATTCATTATTCTAATTTACGCTATCATGTTAAATCATTCTCAGATTTAAATTCATATTTTACAAAGAGATTGTTGTTAATTAGTTCTTTCACAGTATATATACGATTGTGTGGAGCGAAAAGTGATAGATATTTTCTTTCTTCAAGTTAGATATGTATGTATGTATGTATGTATGTCTAAACATAATATATAAATATAAAATAAAAAGATTTAGGTATCTTCAATGACTAGCTTGTAAACAAATGAAAACAAATCAAAGTTTGTAATAGACCGTTGCTGCAGGACAAGTTTTAATTGTAACCTAGATATATTAGGTATGTTTTTGGGGTATATCTTTGGGAAAATGACGTAATTTTTGCATATCGCGTTGTCTATATCTGAACCCACCTCTTTAAGTCAAGGTCTTCGATATATTTATCCTTACTGGCACATGTTTTCATATTTTATTTTAACTTTATTTAACATACTTATTGCTTTTTGTAGTATGAAACTGTTTGTTTTATAAAAGGTGTCGACAGATTCTAAACAGATTCATACAAACTACTTTCCACCACCGATGGAAATCCTGAACGGATTTTTAAATAAATTGAAGTATATAAAAACTGACTTCATTTGTATTAAGTTATATGATGTTCACAAATATAACAATATATGTTTGAATATTGCTTTGAAACATTTATCTATCTCAACATAATTTATATTAAAGTATGCTCTATTTTTATATACATGAATATTCCTATTAAATAAGAAGAAAATATTTATTATCATGGTTATTGTATGAAGGAATAAGTGTAGGTAAGGAGTAAAGAATGTCCAGAAAGTGAGAAATAGGGATAAGATACTAAGTATGAGTAACAACTGTCTATAAATTTGGACGAAAAACTACTTTTTGATCTGTATATCGACATTTAAACTATCCTTAAATAATGCCTTTCTATAAACTTTTATATATATATATGTATATGTACTCCTTGTTTATTTAAAACTTGACTTCCCACATAGTGATACATTTATTGTATACATATTAACATGTATACATAAGATTTTCCAAGTATCTTCTTGATTGGAAAACATTTATTAAATCCGTCAATTTACATTGACGATAAAAACCATGAATATATATAAATCAGTCCAAAAATCTTTGCCTCTAATTTACATCTATATTCTTTTAAATTTTTACTCTTCTCAGGGTTGTGGTGTTGCTCAGAAATGACATAAATATATATCTATTTATATACATATATACGTGTTTCACATAAAAATAATCCCTTTACATATTTAAAGTTTTGGTATAATTTTCTTTATAAAAATGTTTACAAATATAATTAGAATATTTAACGAAAATGTGCTCTCTTGTGATCTTCTTTGTAAACCTTTTATCGACTATTTTCTCTCTAAGGTGATGAATAAGGTTCGACAATACTTTTACAACCTTTCATATTTCTTGCTTCTTGTAGTGCACATAACTTTCATAAAAAATTAGATAACTATTGCTACGATGGTATTTTAATCGATATAATATTGGTTAAGTCATCAAAAAACTTTAATTTATATCCCTAATCTCCTTAATACGCTCTTAAAGAGTATGAGTCCAGAAAATCGTCTATTCATTCTATGTTTATTTAGAACGAAATAGTAAACAACTTCAAAGTAAAATCTTGAAGTAATAGCAAAGTATTTAATCAGTATTTGCTTATTATTGAATAATAAATATCACGCTATTTAGTGATTATATTGTAAGCAAGCTTTTAATGTATGAAAATATTATATTCGTACTTATCGAATGTCAACAGCACTTTGAAATCTTTGACTTGGACTTCATATTAATGTAACTTTATAACGATAAGATATTATAGACTAATACAATTGCAGATGAAATATTCTTATTGAAATAAATATATTTATTGAAATTGCATCACGCATTACATTAACAAAAAATAGATGACAAATTATTTCTACAGATTATACAAATATTTACTCTCTAAAGATAATGTAGAAGATATTGATTATTTACTGTTACAAAATATATTCTAGTTGAGCAATTCACAGAGTTGTATTCCGAGAAACTGGTTTAAAAAATAAATAAAATTGTAGTGAATTAAATGATTCAAATTGTATGTTTAATATATTTATGTCTTATTATAGTGATTGTCAAAGAGACGTTTTCAATGTATTGAAATAGTTTAAAATGCTTTTCGACCATACGACTCAATAATTAGAATTCACTGTCGATCACTGTTCTATGTTTATGATGTATACGTTAAAACACATGTAGTGAAAATAAATGTATGAAAAATACTAATGGGAGTTTATTTTATAGTAAGCAGTAAGTAGTAGTATAGTTCCTTCACACTATTACATACATAGTTTTTGATTAATCTTACAGTGTAAAAATCTTATTAAATCAGTTGTTACTGTACCCGTTTTACTAATGCCTGTTATTTTCATAACTTTACAAAAAAAATCAACATAAAGTTATTTCATATCTGGCGCATAACTTGCAAATTCCACCTTTCATAAAATGTATAGAGGAGCAAATGTCACCTGATGTTAAAATATCCATGGCTCCCATTAGCACAGTATAACTCGATGATAAATATTACACGTCGGCAACCACCTTTGGAAAGAGATTCCGGCTTCCTAGATCTTTGTCACACGGTACCTACATATGTGACAGCTCATGCTTTGTTCGACAGAGATAATTCTCTACGGAATTTCTTTTTTCAGTGATATATATTTATGACAGCGGACTGTGCCGTCATTGCTAGACAACTCTTTTAAACCTGAATCTATATAGTAGACTCTTTTTAACAAAAATTCAACTCTTAAAACCATCGTACGTCAATATCATATCATCTCCCTGCCCTGTTCCCCCTTGCTAAGGGTCGGTACAGTATGTGCTACTCTTCCATATATCCTAGACTATACTGTAGTCCATACTGCAACTGGTTTTGGCTACTAATACACATAATTCGGAAACAATCTTAATTATCAAATTATTGAAACACTTGCTGTTGCCGGCGACTTCGTCAATTTTGATGTAATCAACTAAATTTTATAGCATATTTTCTTAAGAAATGTTTAACGTAACACTTTAAATTGATATAACTTTTCTATTTATGCACCGATTTAGACGAAATAAAAATTGAATCTAAATATCTAACCTAGCCTAACGAATTGAAGCTAATTACATCACATTCTGAGATTAGCGCGAACAATGTAAAAGACAAACAGGCAAAAAATTTTAAAATCTTTGTTATGAGTTCTATAGCATTGGTAAATACCCCTTGTAATAGTTTTGCTCATTTATTTTGTTGCAAATAAACTCGAGTGAAACTTGAAGATTGATTTGGTATTAGTTCTCTTCTAACAAGAAATTAGTGAGCAGTTTACCTGATGTAACTTGAGCTACGACCACTACCCGTAAACACCGCATGCAACCGAAAAAGTCGCAGGTGTGTTTCCAACCCTCATATAGCTGGGAAAAAAATAAAACAAACAATAAAGATGGTGCGTGAATTATGCAGGTGATTCGCGGTTATGTTCCGCTAAGCGCAAAAACGAGACTATTACTTAAGGTTGGTTTTCTATGAGGCCTTGGATAGTTTTTCGACATTGTTGGTCAAGGGTTAAAATTATACATTATTGATGGTACATGGGCCCGAATGGTCCTGGAATGGCGGCCGCGTACAGGTCGACGCAGCGTTGGTAGAGATGGACCGACGATCGGTCGAGATTGCGGAAGTGCACTGGATGAGGGCGGCGGAGCACCGAGGAGGCCAACGTCTAACAGTGGACGATATAGGTTGAGATGATGATGATGATGAATGGTACAGTTAGGCATCGCGCAATGAATTACTAAACTTAAGGGACAATGGACCGTACACATTGCTTGTAGAAAGGACAACCGAAGAAGCGTAAAGTTACGTTGACATCAACACTGAAGTGTTGACTGTGAGTGAGCTCACTTCCCCCAATGTGAACTTGAAATCACCGTGTATTCTTGCTCAGCGACTACGACTCGCGTAGTAACTGTGTTATGTTCGCTCACCGCGCTAGCGTAGGAGTAAATCCAAAGCAAAAATTAAAGCAAAGTAAAAACTAAAGCCGTATCATTACAGTAATGTAGTGTACATTAAAAAAATTTGAGCCTGCAAACTCAAAATATGTTTCATGAGTGGGCTAGCTCACCTCACAGAAGACAGGGGTGAAGTAGAAGTTCTGCGTTTCGTCTGATGAATGAGGTGCCTGAGGTCTAATTCTAATTAGAAAAGGTGAGAATGGAAGATATTTGACGGAGAAGAAAAGGGAAATATCGTTTTTTTCTGTTTATCCCCTCCTGTATCCATCATGTGTATGCTTATGGGTAGCGGTCACTTGATGTTAGGTGGAGTGCTTGCTCGTGTGCCAACCTCTACTATAAGAAAAAGAGCTAAGTTACTTTATTTCGGCCTGAGTGACTAAGCGTAGAGAATATATTAAATTCCAATCACATCTTTAAAAGATATTGCCTGTTACTTTAGTCTATATTTATACACGAGGAGAGTAAATACGCTTATAGAAAAGTTAGTATTTATAGCCCTCAAGCAGAGGTTGGTTTGTGTTAACTTGTAAACTTCCCTATTTATTGTGTTTCTTTGAGCTTGTATTTGTTTGTATTTGTTTTCCAAAACAAAAAGACAACATAAACATAATCAAAGTGACTTCAGTCACCTTGAAAAATAGTAGGTATTCAGTCCGATATATTATTGCCCCAGTTTCATTTCGTTCAAGTTCCGGTCTAGGTTATGACACGTATATTTTTTGATATTATCAATACAATAATTAATAAAATATTTGAAATTGACAGTCTACAAAAAAAAATATTAGTGGGGTCAATTTCAAATTATATTTTGTAGTATTTTCTTGGCACTTATTTTTGAATGTGTTATTTTTTTTAATCAAATTAAGATTTGCTTATTATACACTATTAGTCAACAACAAATGCTAATTGTGGTAGAGTCCGAAACACGAATAGCTCGCTCCACCGGACAAATACCACGACCTCACATAAGACAGGCGTGAAGTTGAAGTATTCTAAGTTTTGTCTGATGAGTGAAGTGCCGGGAGGTCTAATTTTAGTGGATTGGACGAGGAAGAAGATAGGAGAATGAAATTTCCATTTTTCTGTTCCTGTTCTTTTAATTAAAGGTAGGCAACGCATGTGCAACTCGCAAATGCTTGTTACGTTCGTTTGCCACCTTATAACGGAAAAAAATATTAAAAAAACTGATAATTAAATAATTGAAATACGTTTCTTAAAATTCTTTAGTAAACTGTGTCAGCATCGATCACGTTTGTCTGTTTAATCATCATTCAATGCGAAATAATGAGATTTTCAATTAACCGTATTTATTATAGTTGTACATACATATTTCAGGTGTTTTGTTGTTACGTATTATGATTATTTTTTTGTCAAATTACTTACTATTTTTTATTGAATACTTATTATGGATTTAAAGAGTAGTCTGGGGTTCGATTTATCCCCCCAACCGGGTTCCCGCCTTGTCGCGGAAGTTGAGCTTAGTAGCAGTGGACTGGTCACCCACGGCGAACCAAGAGGAACCCAGAAGCGGTCCGTGGTACTGGGCCGGCCGAGATGACCACTCGAGGTGGGCTCCACTGAGTCCGCCTTAGAAGCGTGCTTGTGATCTGTGAGGACTGAAGGACCCCAACCCTCATCTCCGCAGTCAAGGTGGAATCGCGGAGGAAGTGGAGTGTTGGTATTGCGGTGCACCACTTTCCCTATCCTTTGTGATTAAGCAGACGGGGAAAAGGATGAAAACGGGATGATTTGCCGGCAGGCGGTTAACCGTACCTCTAGCCGTTTTGAGATAGGCGGCGGGATCTAAGATCTTTCTTATTTCCCTAGCAGATTTTTCTTTTTAACTTGCTAACGGATATATCAATTTCGATCCTAAATAATATGTATCAAAAAGTTGTTATCGTTAATATTACCATGGCAACCGACATTGTAAATAAAACTTGTGTCTATTTGTTATCTAGTAAGTGACCAATTTGAAGTCGGTTTTGTTTTTGTTTAAAAAAAGTTAAAAGATTATTTAAATTAACTATTAGTTATCATAAGAAGGAAGGAAATAATTCTATCATTTGGAATAAATTAATACGGAAAGCATAAGCCATAAAATATTTTGCTGCTAAGTATCAAATCTGCAGCGTAAAAGTTAAGTGCTGTATCTAATCGATAGGATAGCCCTCAGGGAAATGAAGTAGATTCGGAAATAGACAATTTAGTTAAAATTAATTTTTATAAAAAAAATATAATATAAACTACTATAAACCAATAGTTACTTTTATATTTTTTAGAAAATATTAAGTCAGAAGTCCTAGAACAATTTGTGGCGTAAAAATTATTGATATGAGACTTGAACCTTAGCTAAAAACCATAAAGTTGCTACGTAGTACGCTACGAATTTCTCTACAAATTTCTCTACGAGATTCGCAATAACGTAGAGATACATATGTAGACATACTCTCACATTCCTTCATTACGTACATAGCTGGACGTAGTAGGACTCTCACTGATCACCACAAAGATCGTTCCGCTGCCCTCCACGTCCAGTAGACTCCCGCAACTTTGATCAGATCATCATACCATCTTGTAGCGTCTATCTGTGTATAGCCGCTATTTCACAGCATGTATGACGTAGAATGTAGAAAAAATTGTATGGTTTAAAAAAATTTGCTGGGTTATGGAAATTTTGCATTAGACCGAATTTACGGTAAGAGTCGATTAGAGGCCCAAAGCTTGTAGCGAATTACGTAATAAAGTGCCGGTCGCTTTGCGTACTGCGCGCACTTTATAAATTGCCACCTTTAAAACAGTATCATACAATATTTATTCTCACCTACGATGAAAACGATTTACGAAATTGCGACAGTAAAACCTTAACTAAGTAATCTTCTTATACTGTTAAAGAATTTATAATTAAAATAAAAAGTAAGAATATTATTAATGTGTTTTTTGTTATATAAAATTTATTATTTGTTGCTAACATGGGTTTTATCTGAATTATTTGTTACAAAACAATAAAAATGTATACTTAGTACTTTCATTTAATTTTTTTATTTAATGATTCAAATAAAAATATAATAATGTAAAATCGACTCAGTCGGCCAGCGTTCAATAAATAAACCCACGTGACTGATTATTATCATTCATCACATCATCGTATTAGCTATAACACTCTCGAAAAAAACGAATATATTGACAGCTCACTAGTAAAAATCATTCGGCGTACACACATACTGCATAATACACACATACTTGATATATGTAGTAATTTATTTCGACTTAAATCCATAATCGAGTAAAAATCATTCGGCGTACACTCGTACTACATAATACACTCATACTTGATATAGTAATTCATTTCGACTAAAATTCATAATCGAGTAAAAATCATTCGGCGTACACTCTTACAACATAATACGCTCATACTTGATATAGTAATTCATTTCGACTAAAATTCATAATCGAGTAAAAATCATTTACAGAATTTAAATTGTTAAACTCTTATCATTTGTAAGTTTAACAAGTATCGAACCGTAATAAAGTAACTCGTAATTGATATTCAAGAGCAATTAAACCGTCGGGTTCTTTGCGGGGATTTAAAGACTTAAAAAAGACTTGCCTCCTTGAATCTTATTGCTTCGTCGTTAACGTTTTTACTTCGCTTTCTATTTGTAGAAGATTTATAATCCAGGACTATTTCAATTTGATGATTTGTTTGTAATAGTTTAACTTAAAAACTACTGAACCGACGCGATACGCACGTACAGATTGTTATGAATCAATACAACGTGAGATATTGTAAAGAAAAATATTTATTTGTTTGAAAATTCTAAGACTAAGGAATCTAATCTAATATTTCTTTCATCATTAGAAAAGAACATTATTCAGAAGTAACTCAAATCAGTTAAGTGTTCAAGATTATAAATTGAATGTCCATTTCGACGTAATGTCGAAACATTGACAATGTACAATTCATATCAATGCATTCATTCATATCATTCATATGTACGTGTGCCGCACTTGTTTGTGTGACGTAATTACGGTTTTTCTAAATGTTTAACGTACAAATACGAATGGCCTTTTGAAATTATACGACTGTAAAGTACAAAGGAATTGGACAAAGTACTACTGCACAATAGTAGCGTGCGGTTTCGCCGCACGCCACCTGTTGCAAGCATTTGTATTGTGCTTGTTAACTCGCCTGTAAATTACGACGGCTGTGGGTGTTTCGAGATAAATCTGTACATGGAACGAAGTTCAGACCGCTTGATATGACTATATTACCTGATTTTTGTTATTAAAAAAGTTTATGTCTGGAACTCTGTACACGCTGTAAAATGTATATATAATTCTTTACAAATATATTTTTAATTAATTACTTTTCTATTACTACAAAAAAAAACTTTTTTTTATTCCTCGAACGCTCGATTATTTATTTAATTAATTAATTAATAAAAACAAAGCAAAAATTAACATCTAATTAACAAACAAAAATTAACTTCTAATATGATAATACAAATAAAATAAAAA
>DWLR01005802.1:0-10619 GCA_018246295.1 Papilio alexanor hazarajatica
CGCAGATTTAAAATATTTTGCAAATTATAACCTGTGTACAAAGTGGTCTCAAACTTTTGGCCGGCAGTGTATGTACAATGTTGCCTGTATTTTCTTTTGCACTGTCTTGTCAAATGTCTCTTCAAGGTTATAAGTTGTCATACCAGAATTTTTTTTTATCACTTAAATTTAGTTCATGATTGCCTTAATCACAAAAATTATTTTATATTTTCTAACATGTTTAGAGATAGTTTGTTTAAGATGTAAATCGGGCATAATTGATATCAAATTTCCAATTTTCAGATTCTTATATAATTATATAGGAGATGAATTTGCTTGAATTATGTTAATTTTAAAAGCATTACTTGAATTGTTATGAATTTATTAAAATAGTTTATTTTCATTCCAATTAAGTTTGTTTGTGGTAGATAATGTTTCACGTCAAAGTCAACCGGTTTTTTTACCCCACAATGTAATGTATAAGATTGTAGAGAAGCTAAAATTCACGGTTTTCAATGCTTCATTCTATCCCAATTAACAAAAAAAAAAATGTTGTAAAAATGTCGATGCATTAAACTTACCACACTATATGCCATAGCTTCTAATTCGTTCTGCTTCGAAGGTCGTTTAGTCGGTAGCTTGTAGGAATGTTTAGTGTAACTATTTGTCTTTAGCAACTTATGAGTAACTGAATTATTTGAAAGTATAGTTTAGCCTTGCTGCACGCCCTTAGCCATATTTTGTTTATTTAATTTATTGGCGTTAGAAGTGCGTTAGTGTTGCGAAAGTGCCAAAAGTTTCCCGCGTTTTGAATCGTTTTATGCGACGCATATTATCTAGCGTTGAAAATCTAGCTGTATTTAATTATTAATTAGCGACCCACCCCAAGTTTAAGTTTTGTAGACCCTATTCGACGCCTTTAGAACGCAGCAACCACCCTCGGTGAGTTGTTTCGGAAATGGAGGATCGAAATTAACCCTACCACAGCCGCAGCCCTTTTCTTCTCACGCCGCAATAAGGCTAATCTCCCACCCTTAAAACTTATGGACAGCTCAATATATAGGGAAGATAACGTTAAATACTTAGGTCACACTTGAGCCCAGTTACTTCATGGAGTGTCTGCCGAAGCAAACTAAGAGCTCGGCGGCCTCTCAATCCGTTAATGATAATAAAGTAACGGCCCGAGCCGAGGTTCCCGACGAATCCCTTGGACTTAGTTACTCTTTAAACGAGGCTAAGCGCCCTCTGCGATTTGTCACCTCAAGCCCGGTAAAATTGTATAATGCCTCTTCCAGGCAGTGACAAGTGTGTCACAAAAAAGTTTTATAACACTTGGAGGGATGTTATGTTTAATCACCATTTTTATCTACTAATAAATTGATATTACATCTTGATATAATAGTCTTCGATAATTGTATCGATATTGGAAAAGTATAGTATGACGTCACTGGCGATCCATCCGAATAGATACGTCACGTCACGGACAATCACGCAATCACGTTACAAGATCGTGACTCCTCACTGCAAGAAGCAAATAGAAACAACACGTATGTTTATATGACTACAGTGTAAATAAATAAAAAATGTATCATTCGTTCTACTCTTAGCTGTGTTTGTTATGTATTATTGATGATGTGGCTTTTGTTTGATTAGCATGTTGTCACGGGTTTGTCCATCTTTATTTTCTCATGTGAACAGTCAATATTAATAGAGTATCAGATTACGAATATCAACAAATCTTATGTGACGAAACAGACGAAGTTAATCCGTTAACATTTAATAATCTGATAACAATGGTTTTGATTTGTTTTGACCTTTTACAATGGTTTTGATTTGTTTGTTTAACGCAGTAAAACATATATTCATATGAAAATTCGACTTGCGAAAGTAAATCGACTTGCGAATACAATAGGGACTGATATAATAAACTATAAAAAAAAATCTGTCAGAAATTCTAGCAATAGCAATAGTTTTCTGTAAAAAACTTTACGGTAATGGTGTAAGATTTCCCTTGCAACTGAAAATTCAGCTTAAAAATGAAGAGTTCACTAAGAATATAATATATGAATGTAAAGCGATAGATTCATATCCTGCGATGTAAAGATTTTTGTTATTTTCTTGATCAGGAGACATCTACACTTGGATTAATTACAGGTTGAGTTGTATCGTTGTATCATGTTGATTGCCGAATGCCACTCCATATGTTTGATACTTAAATTCTATGGTAGTTCTGAAATTACAGTATGTCCATCCCTTGTCTGTATATTTACCACCGTGAAACCCCGCCCCAGCTACGGGTTGTTAATAGAAGCGTTTTTTATTGTTTAAAAAAGTCGGTTCAGTAGTTTATCTAAAAAGGTATATTCAAATCTTTTCAATTAATAAAAGTGGATCACAATAAATTTACTCGCAGGTATTGTAACATTTTTATTTCATTATCTTTGTCTTTGAATAAAAGTTGATGCGACTTTCTGAAGTTACGTTTATTTTTAAATGTTATTATCAGATTAGATTAAATAATAGACAACGTTAGGTCTTTAAATAACGAATTATACATCAGCATAAATAAATTTATTAATATAAATAATAGGCACTACGCAGGTGAGTTAAAGGGATAGACAGAGATTGGCATCGTGATTTGGATTTCCGTTTTCCACGGTTTTTAGTGTATTTAGTATTTTACAGATCTGATCGGTATAAGACTATCTTGTGGGTAACTCACCAACGCCACTTATCACATTTACAGTAAATTTCGTCTATGTTGTATCTCTGGCTTTATTTTTTCAAGAATCTGATTCAATGAAGGTCTTAATTTAAAGAAAATAGTCTTGGAGATCACATTTTTCGCTTATCACGGTGGCTATTTAATTAGACATAACCATACCTTACCATACCATAAACATACCAAAATTATACATGACTACGGCAATTGTTCGACTCGCATGCGTACCTACTCACATTGTGTATTGACAGGAATGCCTTTAATGTCTGACTTTTTTATACAAGAAGGTAGCAAACGAACAAGCGGTCACCTAGTATTAAGTAACCGCTACTCATAGTCATCTACAATAAGTTAATGAGTTGCAAATGCGTCGCATTTAATGAGCAGACCAGGGATAAACAGAAAAAGGATATTCCTTTTTCTATCCATCTCTTCCTCTGTCAAATCTTCCTCTTTCTTTCCTTATTAGAAAAGGACGGGAAGCGGAAGTGGACTAGAGTTAGGCCTTAGACACATCACTCATTATACGAAACGCAGAATACTTTTACTTCATGACTTGTCTGTGAGCTGGCCCATTCTTGCAACTCATGTTGTTATTGCGGGCTCAACCATTATTTTATTATTTATTAGTTTTGGCTATAGTTTTACGGCCGGCCTGACGCCAACCCTCCTTGGGAAGTATGTATATATATTATCTTATCGTGAAAGATTATAGATTTGATTTTGTCGTGGAACTTTCTACTCTTAGAAGTATTTCAAGTCAATACGTAATACGTCGTGTGGCTGCTTTTAACATTACTATGAATTCATGTACGGAAACTTGTACTTGTGAGAATATCCAGTCGGAAGAAGATTGGTGAGATATTAAATAGTATTAATAAAATTTTAATTATGTTGTTTATGTCCGTTCTATTACGACCTTGTGTCGCCTAAGAGTGAGATGGCATTCGATTCGTATTCCTTTCCGTAGTAGTATAGGGGTACAGTCACTCGGGTTTATTGGTTTTTAACCTACTTCAAAACAGGAGGAGGTTCTCATTTCCTTGTATTTTTGTATATTTGTTCCCTTCCTCATTCCTGAACCGATTAATTTTTTTGTGTTATAGAGGACGTTTGCAAGTGGAGTTCCATTTAATTTTGTTAAATTGTCGATTTTTAATGAGACGTATCGTAGTTGACTACTTAAATAACTAATAAAATTTATTCAATTTATTTATTTAATGAATAAATAAAGTTTTATAAGCTTTTGAAGTCGGTTTTGTTTTGTTAAAAAAGTTGAAAATAATTTAAATGAACTATTGCTCGTGGTTTTGTTGATTGGATGAATAAGGTGATGGAAATTTTATGTTGCAATAGTAGTTAAGTAGCAGTGTTGGTATGGGACGCTTTAAATGAACGTGTTTTTTATCAGATTGTTGACATACTAAACTGTAAAAACGAGAACACCCAGGGAGAGGAAGAGTGAGAGGGATCCGTCATATTACACAAGAGTCTCTTATATTATTATGGATGCGCATGGATCTGTGAACGATTGTGAAAACGAAAAATGAACAATTTCTTATTTATTAACCGATTTTCATTGTTTTGTCATAGAAATGTGCGAATAACACAAAGCTGGTTTTCAATATGAAAATAATATTATCAGGCGTTGCTGTTTTTAATCTCGACAACAACTGTATTGATAACACACAGACAGACGTCACACAGAAAAGATAAGATAATAAGAAATAAAAAGGCAAAAATAAGTTATGTTGTTCCTATCCACCTTTTCTTCATATTACGCGGACCTCATTAAATCAATAAAAAGTGGGAACAGTTTTTCGTGTGAATGAAAATGTCTACAACATTTTTTTTACAATTGTACAATTATATCGTTTTCCTTATAGCCGAGAATGCAGGCGGGTGTTTTTTTTTTAATTCTTTATCTACTAGTTTTACTATATAAATGATTTTTGAGCTTAATTTTTTCTTGAAATTTGACTGAAGACGATTGATTATAAAAACAAAGTACCTCAAGATTAAAAAAGTTGAATGATTTTATTAAGAGGATTATGTGAATTTAAAAAGTTGTGTTTTGTCATCAGATTGTTTTTATCTCTGTTATTTGCACCGTGCGACATGCGATAATCGAAATGTAAATGTTATTTGTTACGTAGTGATTACGAGCTCCTTAGCCTCTCCCACCCACGTCTTGTTATTGCTCTTTGTTTAATCAAATGCTATTTTTGTATTGAGTTTGAAAAATACTGTAACTATGTGTTTCAATTTCAATGCAAGCGGTCTGTCGATAAACTACAATTAAAAGATCTTACATTCTCTATTAGATTTAATCCACCGGTTAACTACTTTTTATTAGGTCCTTAATAACGTAAAAGCCTAACTTATTTTCGCGTTATTTTTTTTATTATAAATAATTTATTACGTTAAGTATTTTTTGATTAATTAAAACAACTCCCTTAATATGTTTGTAACCCCGACTTTCAAAAACGCAAAAAATATTCAAGTGGACGTGTACAATGTATTGAATTGTTCTATTGTTTTCACATTTCAATTTCGTTTACGTAGCACCAGTTACAGAAGGGCACATTGTTCACATAATTTCAAATGTTACTTGATAGATATATTCATAATTCCTACTTACATATCTTACATAAAGCATGCTGCCTGATGGTATTTTTCTTGTTTGAATCAATGCTGATACAAACGACCAGTTCAATCATTAATTCGATAAAAAAAATGTAATAATAATAAATACGGTAGTTTGTAAACCAAAAATGTTTTACACTGGCGATATAGCTAGTGAGTGTATGTAAGATAATTGTATTAAAAACAAAAAAGAAATGTATTAATATTCTCGAAACGTCTCTCACATTATCGTCAGGACTACATAAATACCTAACAAAATGGTACGACTTCATCGTTACTAGCAGCATTTACATTTTAAATATAGTTTACATAACAATGAGTTATCGTTTACAAACAATGGTTACGAGAAATTCTAGATATGTGTTCGACAGTTCTTTACGAAAAGAAAGAAATTCATAATGTAATTACGATTTTTTTTCGAACGAAGTTTCCTTATAAAACATTTGTATAAATAATTTAATTCACTTTTCTGATTAACTGCACATACAAAAGTTTTCCGAGTAACGTACGAAGAAGGAACATTGTTGTTAATGCTAATATTAAGCAAGTCAGTCTTACGCGAATTAGGATAATAATTTTTAAAGTTCTGATTAGTAGCTATTGTATTGGATACAGGAGATGTCTAAAGATGCATGTGTGATAGACTATGTCCTCTGAGGGAAGACAGAGTTATATGGGACTATACCCATTAAATTCTTCTTGGTTCGTCTTATGCTCGTGTGCATCGTATGCCCCTTTGAGATCTAACGCAGCGGTGTACCTCCGCCCTGAACCTATATAGATTATCCTCTGGCCTCTATTTCATATCAAAATAACGCTGTTCTCAGCACGTTATTAATATAATAATATTCTGGGACATTATTCACACATGGCCATCTGATCCCAGAATGAGCAGAGCTTGTGCGTGCTATGGAAACCAGATAACTGATATACTACATATATTAATACTTTTTTATTGTAAATACATACATATATAGATAATTACACCCAGACACAAGACAAACAGATATGTTATAATGCACACAAATGTTTGTCCTGGGTGGGAATCGAACCCACGACCCTGCGGCGTGAGAGGCAAGTATCTTAACACTGCGCCAAATGGTCAGTCAATTGGTTATTGGCCTAAGTAATTTAATGTATATTTTTAAAGGAAATAAGAAATAGGCATAAATATGTTATGTTTAAGGCATTTCTATCAATGATACAGCTGGTAAAGCAAGGTAACACATTTATACGCGTATATTTCACACATTTGCAATAGTCGGAAAAAAATATTGTCTTTTCATAGAAAACTGTGTCGTAAAAACCGTGGTTTTGTTATAAATTTTCCATTGTTATATTCAACTGATAATTTTATATTACTGATACTATATAATAGTTAGATTGTTGATATATAAATAATTGTAATTTGCCATTGTTATTGATTAAAATAACAGGCTTATATTTTCTATTTATTATCCATTCTTTGTATCTCGTTTTCATATAGCGTTTGTCTTCGCTATTGCTGTGAACTATGTATTTAGGATGAGCTTGCCAAAACGTGTGTATATTTAGCTCGCGTTCTTCACACAAGAGGAGACTACTGCAAATCATAGTTATATTGCATTTAGCGTGAGTTTGACCAACAAAGAACACACTCACCTCGAAAACATAAAAGTGCGGACCAGTTTTTTGTGGTTGCTTTCGTTGTCTTTGACCTTTACTGACGTGTTTGGGTTTGGTCATGCGCTTCCCGCCGGGGGCTGGGCTTGCGCTGCGATCTGATTGGTCCTCGCCCAGTGACGTCACAACGTGTTATTTTCAAACACTATTTCACAGCTCACTCATAATGTTATCCTGATAAGATTTAACAGCTATATAACTTTATCTGTGTCGTATAAAAGGCAACCGCGCCTGTTATACGTTTTCAGTTCGCGAAAACATTTTGTGGGCAACGCCATCTTATTGGCACTTCTCTGTGACTTTGATCTTTACATTTAATATAAACTAGTTTGTTCAGTTTTTGATATATAATATCAAAGTCATACAATGTTAAAACGGAGGAATATTCTACTCCAATGCAATAATTTATTCTCGTAAGTTTTTATGTAGTAACTAAATTTAATTTTTAATATCTATTCCTTAAATTTATTTTTATTTACGTGCATGTTATTAATTATCAATGATAATGTGATATTATTCATTCGTGAATTTAACGTTCTTAAATAAAAGCAGTTGTATTTCAAGTCTTTGTTGTTAGTAGCATGAACAGTCATTTTATCGTCTTCAAAACATTCAAATGAACGGTGATTTTATCGTCTTCAAAACATATTCAATTTTGTTCTCAGGGAATTCGAACCGTTTGCGGCTTCCCCACCTGCACCCGAAGACTCCTTCTTCTACATACGATACCCAAAAACAGATGTCTTGTTTGGCAAACCGAAAGCCGGGGACATTCCGAAGTTGATGAATGAACAGCAGAAAGACCAAGCGGTCAAGGCGGCGTACAGCACTATCAAAGAGAAGGACTGGTCCAAACACACCAAGCCTTGTCAAGACGTTCTGCACGGCATTGCACCTATTAATAAACCAGGTAAGGATAATTATTATATGCTTGTTGTGTGCAAAATGTCTGGAATAAGAGGAATGCTAAAATATCAGTATTAATGTTGTTGACTGTATAAATGTAGAAGGAACGAGACAGAAGATTTGTAAGAACTGTGTAAAATGAAAGACCGAAATATCTGTTCTATAATATTTGTTTTCTTTTTTTCATAAGTAAATAATCGTTTATATTTAAGCTGTTGTCTTTTAGTTGCAGGCGGACACGAAATGAAACATATTACAATAGATAATTTACATAATTTATAACTTTGGTTTCGTTGGTTTGTCAATTTAGGAATAGGATAAATACGACGTATTGATATAATTAAAATAACATTAAGAACAAACCTTAGTGGTTTATCGATGCTATGTTACTTGTTTAAATTGTAACCAAATGTGTAAACGTGAAATAAATAAAAAAAATTATAACATATAAGTTTATTTGTTATTAACAACACGCTCCAGCTTCGCTTGGGTAGACAATTAAAAAACAAAAAGGAGTAACATAGTAACACTCGCATATAGAAGAGCTTAATATTGGTGAACATTTATAAAATCGATTAAGTAATTTTTTTAGTTAAACCGGAGCAAATAAATCTTTTCCCTTTATAATAATACTATAGATGTCACTACAACAAAAAAACATTGTTTTACAACATTTTTAGTTTCATAGATAAATATCTTGTAAATCTCTACAATAACAGTGTTATCAAAGAAGAGATCAACAACTTGTCTCAATCAAATCTAAGTCATCAATGTTTTGGTATATTACTTTGTTTACACGCAAAATTGTAAATTATTTTAAAGAGTTATTTTCAAGGATTTTAATACAAGAGAAATGCATAATATAAATAAATATTGTGTGGGTAAATAACCGTGTCAATTAATCCTTAAATGGTCTGTTGCACAATTTTGTTAATTTCGGTTTTCAATTATATATTTTGGGGTGTTACCATAAAATGTCTATAGGTACTAACAGGACTGTGTGACTTAATATTTGCCTATTTTTTTTTCTTTATTCATATTTTATTACCATAATAATCATAATATGTTTATAGTAGGCATATGTTTGTCCTGTTGCCGTCAACTAAAATTTTCCATGTAAACAGTTTGTAACCAGTTCTGTTGTGTACAATACACAACTGCTGATTTTATCTTGTTTTGCATAAGAAGCATTACGAGGGGCCAAGTTTAACCTATTTACACTAGATCACTTATAGTTAAATATATTTAAACAATTCTAAAAGTAATATTTTAGTGTTGGCATCGAACTCGTAACCCGCGGCGGTTACAGCTTTGTAGTCTAACAGTTTATCGGATATGAGACAAACATACATGCCACCATCGTCCACAAAAGCTAATATAACATTTAAAATTTCAACATTTATTAAAGCCTAAGCGATATCGTTAGCTTCATCATTAATCAGGTGTAATACCAACTTCATGGTAGGTGATCCTCAATTTAATTTATCCATTCTTCTGACCACCGGATCATGTTGAAACACGAAAAAGCATTGTTGACTTTTTGCGGTAATATTTTGTGGGATTTTAATCTAGTCTTGCTTGCAACATAGCGGCGTATGCTGGCTGTATCCAGTTTTAAACTGGATATAATTAAATCGCAATCCGACCCTACCCAACGGAAGAGATGATTGCTGATTACTCGTTCTAAAGTATAAAATGTCTTTTCGTCTGAAAGCTATTTAAAAAAAACAGTTCGCGTTGGATGTCGCTTCGAATGTAACTTTTCGTATATTGGCAACACTGTGGACGGAACCGTCAACGCGTTTCCGCGGCCTACTTACAAACAGGTTGTGCGTCTTTTGTATCAAACGTCATTTTTACGTACCGTTCTAGTGTTGCAGTCGATTGTACGTAAGTTCATTGATAAAAGGGAGACCTTGTCGCCTCCATTGGGCCTTTAGTAGTGTGGTCTATAAAAGTTGTGAGCAGACTCGTATTTGTTGTTCGCTTAGCGAAGAATTTGAAATATACTTGTCCGACATTCACATTTTGAATCTGTACCGTGCCCAAGGATTGTTTTGGTTTTTGTAAGTTATATTTTTCTTTTTAATTGTAGGGTATATATAGGAAACGCGTTAAAATTACTTTTTTACTACTTTTTTTTTATTAATTTACGATACATTAAAGATTTAAAGAAAAACAAGGAGCTAAATCTATGGTCTTCTACGTTTTTGTGGTGATACAAAAAACTAACCTATAATTCATATGTGCTGTTATTGTTTGCGCTAGGCCAAATCTTAGCCTGGTGAAATTATCTAAAAAAAAATGCACAAAAACATTTGTACCAAAACAAAGTTTAGATTGGGTTTAACCTTTCGGGGTTCTGGGATCTTCATTTCGCTTCTTGCAAAACTATACCCCAATGTATACCGGCTTTAATGTTACGTGTACTCTTCACATTGGTCTTTTAGTGTACTTATTAAGTGTTTTTTTTTGTTCTTAGCACTCACCCATCTGTAAGAAATCGATTAATAAAGAAAAAAAAAAACTATTTTTAAATGTCATGAATTTTAAATGCTTCCATTATACGCCTCTACGTTTTAAAAATTTGCAGTCGTTTCTAACACGTCTTGTATTTTGTGTCAATATCAAGGTCTTCAATGCGTCATTGCCTTTCATTTCCCCGTCTTTGTTCAGTTCTAGATGAACAATTTTTATTCAGTAT
>DWLR01005803.1:0-10618 GCA_018246295.1 Papilio alexanor hazarajatica
ATTCACAATTTCATTTAATCTATTCTATAAATATAAATAGGAATAGAATGAATGTGTTATTATGTATTTTTAATTGTAATAACTTCAAAGATGTTTGGTTCACATTTCTTCACATATTAGTTTGACATTATTTTTTAAATAATTAAGTGATGAAGAATTACAATAAGAGGGAGAGAGAGTGAGGGAAAGAGAGGAGGAATGACATGCATAATGTAGATGCATTATGCATGTCATTCAAGCCTAGTAAGAATATGGAAAATTTCTGCACATAGAAGATTTTTAAGTGTTTATCATTTGCAATAAATCACCAAAATACTGTACACATTTTCACTTAGTTTATATACTTGAGATTTCTGTTTTTTTTTTACTTTGTATTCAATGCCAACCTTATTTAAAATTCTGCAGATGTAAGCTTCATAATTGCTTGCTTGAATATTTGCATGTTATTACATAAGTTGAGAACATTTTCAAGGTCAAATCGGAATTAATGCAGATATTGAACAACTTGGAATGGAAAAAGATTTATTTTTATGAAGTACATTTTAATTTTTTTTTTAACTTTAATGTTTTTAATTTATTTTTCTTAACACCTGAATAAACAAGAAACTTTTAGTGAATTTATTTTTAACTACTATTAGTAACAACAAGGTAAATACCAATCTACATATTCTTAAGGGATACTAGCATTATACCAAGTTCCTATACTAAGCCCTGTTAATTAGAGAAGTTATTGTTTATAATTTTTAACATAACATTTTAAGTATCAGATATGTAACTACACATCTAAATAATGCATTTTGTACTTTACCATTAGTCTCTTGGTAGGTTTATATTTATAACAATTATTATACAAAATATGACTGTATGCTTTAATGAAAGTGTGGTTTTTGATTTTTATTGTCGTAGATTCTAAAATTAATTTATTTTTCTATTAGATTTCATAAATTCATTATTGGGTGAAAGTGTAATAACA
This sequence comes from Papilio alexanor hazarajatica, assembly GCA_018246295.1. Taxonomy (NCBI): domain Eukaryota; kingdom Metazoa; phylum Arthropoda; class Insecta; order Lepidoptera; family Papilionidae; genus Papilio; species Papilio alexanor. The sequence continues at coordinate 974 of DWLR01005803.1, forward strand.
TAAAAAATATATTGTTGCAAATATTGACTTTGCAAGTCATTAGGCCAGTTGTAGAATTTCTCGGAGCTATTTAACTAATTTGTATCATTTATGTGACCAAATTTTGAATTTTGTTTTAATGATTACAATTTGTAGAATGGACCACATTCATATAACTCCTGACAAATTAACAAGAAATACAATATTTAACACATTTTTTAAAGAGTATTTTCTCAAATTAGTTTACTGTTAATTTTTTTTTTCATGTTAAACACAGTTTATACATACCATTCCATTTATATATATTATGTGTGTAGGTTTTCAATTAATATATTTTTAAAAATTTGCAATTTTGTGTTACATAAAGGAATCTAGAATTTTTTACTTTTTAAAACATATACATATGTCATAAATGCTGTCAAAAATATATTGCATTATTTTTTTTATGACATCATAATTGAATAGTCAAAAAACAAAGATCATGTCTTAAACACATGTATGTAAACAATGGCAAATGTGAATTACTTAATATTACATACTTACCCTCATTTTCCTCATCAATCTTCAAGGCTTTTGATATGTATTCAAAAGCCTTGCGATGGTGATGCTTCTGTTTGGCCAGCAATGGGTCCCCAGGTCCCACGTTATGTGTGTGAGACATCTCTTCTGGTGCTAAGTCAGTGGATATCACGCCGTCTTTTACCACCACTTCCAAATTACACTCGCCGTTCTTACGAGGCTTGTGCATAAACCGGTGTGATGCCGAATACAAATATTTAAAAATTATAAACAACTGATATAAAATTGACCTAAGGACGTTAAACAAAATAATGATAGGGTAAGAGACGACGTAAAGATTTCTTTTGTGAACAGAGGGTTGCGAGTCATGTCGCAACGCTGAACCCTTTGCTAAGTTCGCATCTGCCTTTTTCGATTTTCGGTTCGGAGACCTCGTAGTTTTCCGCGATAAACGACCACCATTGGAATCGTCACCCGAAACCATCAAGAACACTAACGTCCCCTCGAGCTTAACACGAAAATGCCATACAAGACAAAGACACACACGTTTGTTATTCTACTTATTAATTCTAAAATAAACTAAATCGTGCGCGATGTGTGTGTGATGGTTATTGACAATTTTTGACGTGTGTCATCGCATCCTACCAATGTGACCACAGAAGAAATAAAAGAGCAATAAGAGGGGAGAATTAGGTGGTTTAAGGTAATAAAGATCAGTTTTCCGATTTCAATTTATTTTATTGACTTGTATGGTTTAATTAATGAATTAATTTAATGAATTAGTCTCGAAAATTGAGACCGACTTTACCGATTTCAATCTCCATTTTCGATAGAAGTTTTTCTATATCCAGAAAAACTTCTATCGATCAAATTAATGACATCTTAAAAAGGCGATTTAAGGACCGCTTGTAACCGACGAGTTAGTCGAAGACGTCGAGTAAGTCGAAGACGAGAGAAGCGAGGGCATACCAGGATCGCGACAAATGAAAATCTGTAATCTCGCCTTATCCCTCTGGGATGGTGCGTGTAGATAAGTATGTTATGTATGTATATGCGAAATCAAGTTACAAAAGTTTCAGCGAAGACAGTAACAAACGAACAACATACGTTAACAATCTAGTTTTTTCTGTCTGACTTTTCTCAAATTATTTGTCGGTAGTTTCAAAGAAAAGCCTAACTGGTAACGCAGATCAGTAACTTCAGATTGACATTGACAATCAAGTTGTCGTTGAGTGTCAAGAATCGGTAATCGGTAGTTTTTCATTCAACGTAGCATGCTGTATGACAATCTGTTAAATGTGTCTTAAGTTTAATGAAAAGTGCATCAAATTAGTGTGATAAATAATTGTAGGTGTTATTATGAAAACTAGTTATTTTTAATACGCTATTAGGTTATTTTTATAATTGCTGTAATGATTAGGAAATATTGCCATTTTTCGATGAATACATAATGATCATAAAATGTTTTTCAGTTGCAAAAATGGTAGAAGTACAAATTAATAATGTGTCATTAAAAGATGAAGAAGATGATGTTGTAGACCCATGGAATGTGTCCACCAAATCGGAAACCGGACTTGATTACAACAAATTAATAAGTAAGTACATTATCGAAGTTGAGTATCCCTGTCTGTGTATCCCATTTGCGACTAAAGCTGCTGGAATTTAGTTTCTTCATTTTATTTTAACTTATACTTAAGCTTACAATAGTGGCAAACTTAATAAACAAGTAGTAAATTTAAGTCAATCTTTATAATTTTTATCGTGGAAGAAAGTAGCAAGCAAGCATAGTAAAAGATCATATATATTTAGTGACAAAAGACTTCTAATTTAGTGTTATGCTTAAGTTGCTGATGCAATAATCGGCGGAATTCCTGGTGCAATAATGGGAGGAATTCCTAATGCATAGCCAACTTTTATGGAAGCAATGGAAACAAATATGAAGGAGGTGATATGTAGGAGATTGTGGCACCTCATTCCTGAGTTAAACTCCATTAAATTTTTAATTTTTAACCGCACATTAGTTTTTTGTGAATTCGTGGTACTTTGTTGATTCTGCCTATTCATGCAATCACTGTATCCGCTGTTTTATTTTAATTTTAATTTCAGAAAGATTTGGAAGCCAAAAGATTGATGAAGAACTTATAGAAAAGTTTGAAAGGGTGACTGGAAAGAAAGGTAAACAGAAATGGTATTAAATATTTTTTATTTCTTGATGATTTATATATCTATAAAAATAAATTAGACACAAGGTTTTTTATTTAATAAAAAATTAATAATACTTTAGTGTACACCTTCAAGCAATGTTTTTTTTAAAGCAAATAAGAAGCTTTTAAGTTTTCATTTCTAACTTAAAACCTCTTTAACTACTAAGAGTTGTGAGGGAGTAGCAAAAAAAAAAACGAATTTATAAGGAAAAGAAGTGATGAAGGTTGAGAAGGAGATTATGCCTCCAAACATGTTATCAATTAAAATGAGATTTATGTCTTACAATGGTAGGTGTTTAAAGAAAGATTAGTCAGTAGGGTGGATGAAATTATCCTGTTCAAAATTTAAAACAATAATAGATATTTTTTTTTTGATTTCACAGCACATCAGTTTCTCAGACGAGGAATTTTTTTCTCTCACAGAGACTTGCACACTATATTATCGCTGCATGAGTCGGGGAGGAAGTTCTATTTGTACACCGGCCGAGGACCCTCTTCGGAAAGCATGCACATTGGTCATATGATCCCATTCATGTTTACAAAGTGAGTTTACTGTGCAGTTAGGAATTTACTAGATTCTTCAAAATTCTACCAAAACCTAAAACTGACAAGGCTAAAACATTCCAGGCTACAAACAAGTGTACAGTACAGTATAGCCTATGTACACATGAGAATAAATATTTTCAGGTTTAATGAGCTCTTGAAATTTACAAATATGTGCCCACTATTATATGGTTTTTATTGTTTAAAAACCAGCTTTCTGCATAATGCTTTCAGCTTATTCTAAAGATTAGCAATTTGCTCCGGCTTTGCTTGGGAAGATAGGCAAATAAGTTTTCTTACTGATAGAATAGCTTTCTTTTGGTGAAAGTATTTTTTAAACGAGTTTAATAGTTTTTGAATTTATCCAGGACAATCATATCCTTTATTATTATAATAGTATTATAGATAATGCACATTGGTTGCTATTCATAAGTGAAAATGGCTTCATTTCAGATGGTTACAAGACGTGTTCAACGTGCCGCTTATTATCCAGCTGACTGATGATGAGAAAGCCATGTGGAGGGACATCAGGGTGGAGGAGGCGCGCAAAATGGCGCACAGCAACGCCAAGGATATTATAGCGGTCGGCTTTGATCCGTGCAATACTTTCATATTCAATGATTTGGATTTTATTGGGTAAATTATTTATGTGTATATAAAATGTTTAATTCAAATGTACGCTTCATGGTTTTACATGTATAGAAAAGATGAATGAAGACAAAGAGAATTTCAATGAATTGAATGCAAAGCATAGATGTTTGGAAAGTGGTATGTGAGAATCATGCAATGTATAATATAATAAATCCATATTCTGCCTTTACCTAAAGTGAAATGTGTGATTGTTAATTCTGTAAGCCATAACTAATTTTAATTTCTATAAGTTTTATTTTAACATTAGTTTTTGATTTTCTTAGTAGTAATGAATGTTCTATATATGTCATTGTCATTCTATATTTATTTGATGTCACATAATGTAGGTAGGCTGTACTTTATACCTTCTATAGTAAGAGGTTGTTGAAATGGGTATTTTGACATTAGTTTGTCACTCGATTGCAGTAGGCTACTGTGCTTAGTAAATGATAGTTACGTAAATATATTTTATTTCTAACTATATTAATAAAGTAATATATAATATTTCATAAATCTATTTTTTTTTAAATTCAGACAATGCCCAGCCTTCTACCAGAACATGGTGCGGATACAGAAGTGCGTGACGTTCAATCAAGTCAAGGGTATATTCGGATTCGGGGACTCTGATGTCATCGGCAAGATCACATTCCCTTCGATAGAGGCGGCGCCGGCGTTCTCCACCACCTTCCCGTTTATATTCGGCGATAAAGTTGTAAGTGTAATGTATTTTTAATTATAAAGTTCCTAGATTAGTAAGTAATGGTTAACACTTTGCCGTCCGCACGATTCGTAAATATTTATTCGCTTGGCGCCCGCAGCGCTAATTCGGATCACTTGACATGTCGACATTATCGGGAAGTTATAAATTGTTAAGTTTTACTAATCACATCGTTAGTTCTCATAAGTTCTCATCCCTTCTTGGAAGTATTTCACTATCTTCCGACGATTCTGCTTCACTTTCACTTTTTTGATTTTCAATGTCTTCCCAATCGGCCAAGTCGTCCGGAACGTTAGACAAGACGTCCGCGCATTCGTCGTAAATATTTGTATCGTCTCTTTCGTCTGCCATGATAAAGGGGCACAAGAACTTATACAAATAAAAAACTTTATGACTTGTTTAACTTATTGTTACCGAAACAAAGCACCACTGTAATGTCACTGGCCACTGAGCGATGCTATGCACACGACACCACTATGGTGTCGCCGGCCGTTGGCCGCTAATTTGCGCAAGACACCGCTGTGGTGTCGCCGGATAGCATAGTGTTAAGTTAAAAGACCGATAAATCCGATTGACTCTACCCTTATGACACTCCGGGTGAGATGGTAGAGAAGGTCACAATGGAAATTACTTTAAAGAACTGTACCATTCTTGTGGCTTATTCCATTTTTCCCTTTTATGACACGACACGATGTGTCTTCCTTTTCTTTTATTTGATGTATGAAAAAATCTCGGCCTTCCTCTCTTTTCTTATATTTTGCCTTTTATCACTTTTTTCTCTTTTATCGTGTTTAAAAGATCGTCGTGCCGTTTCTGACGTCCAAGAATTTTCAATGTGCGATTCTCTATTCTATTAATTTTGTTTTTCCAGTACTCTGTCTAATACTACATTTTTTATTTTATTTTTATAAAACAATAACACCCAACCCAGAAGGGTAGGCAGAGATTAAGGATCTTAATAATGATTTCATGGATATTCCAGGTGCCTTGCCTGGTGCCCTGCGCGATCGACCAGGACCCGTACTTTCGTATGACCCGGGACGTGGCCGCCCGGCTGAAGCTGCCCAAGCCCGCGCTCGTGCACTCCACGTTTCTGCCGGCGCTGCAGGGCGCGCAGCACAAGATGTCCGCCAGCGACCCCAACGCCTCCATATTCCTCAATGATAGCGCCAAGCAGATTAAGAACAAGGTAATTATAATTTATTGTGGACCAAATCTGTTTTCAACACTGATATTAGTTCGTTGGGTTTGGTCATTCCACAAAAGTTTAATAGCTCATGTGTAAAAAACAAACTTACGTTTTAAAATTTACATATTTAAAGAGAACATTACAATTTCAGTAAACATAAAAGGAAAAAAATTAACAGTAGCAACATATTGTTAGCCATTTTATAAAATAAATTTGTACAAGTTGTTATTGTACAGCATATATTTACTTTATAAATATGTCTAAAAATCGCCACTGTAAATACTGGAATTTAATTTTACATCATTCCCTTAAATGGCAAGAAAATTTATATGTACAGCGCCATCTTTTGGCGGATAAAAACACAAAAACCATCTCTATGAAAAAAATAATTACTATGATGAAATGAGTCGCGACGACGATAGTATATTGTACTCGTTAGAGACGGGCTCAAAGATGTTATTAGCGACACACAAACATATATGACACCTTACAATATTACGGTTTCAGATAAACAAATACGCTTTCTCCGGCGGTCAAGCAACAGTTGAAGAGCACAGGGAGAAAGGCGGCAACACAGACGTGGACATATCCTTCAAGTATTTGACATTCTTCCTCGAGGATGACGATTATCTGGCATCGGTAAGTTTAGTAGCAATATTTATTTATTTAAATATACGTATAACACTACCAACTAGTTTTGCTCGGATAGATAGATAAATAAAAAAATAACGCCTAGGTTTCTCGTTGAAAGAAGTGCTATTCATTGGTGAAAGAATTTTCAAAATTGGTTCAATAGTTTTTGAGTTTATCTGGAACAAACAAACAATCTAATCTTGTCTCTATAAGTAGGTGTAAGAATCAAGGTTCATAATAAATTATGCCATCAGATGTATGTGTGTCTGACTGAGGACTGACTGGTTGGCGCAGTGGCAAGACACTTGCTTTTCGCGCCGTAGGTCGTGGGTTCCCACCCAGAACAACATATCTGTCTTGAGTCTGGATGTAAAGACCACCGGAGGACGGGCAGCAGCGTCCTTTTCTTAGTACGGTGGAACATATTGCGATAACCAACCCGCCTGCCGAGCGTGGCGATTATGGCACATTTCCCGCTAATGACGCGATCAATGGGAGAGGCCTAAGTCCAGCAGTGGACGATCATAGGCTGAGGTGGAGATGGATATATGTGTGTATTATAAAAGTGGATCATTGTTCGTAATTAATTTAAAACTAAAATTCAACAGTGTTAAATTAAATCACGCCTGCAACTGATATTTAATTCAACAAAAATGCTTAAATTTTAACTGCTTATATTTTTATATTGGTAATTGCGTTACAGATAAAAAAATCTTACGAATCCGGGGAAATGCTGACGGGTGAGCTGAAGAAGATCGCGATAGATACGATAACGCCCATCGTACAGGACTACCAGTCGCGACGAGCCAAGGTCACCGACGAAGTCATGCAGGAGTTCTTCAAGATCAGACAAATCAAAGTCTAACTTCTAAATATACGCTAATATATATTTATTGTCACTATAAATATAAGCTATATGTAAATTTGTGCAATTTTTATATAATAACAGTTTATGCGATTCCTATTTCAATGCTGTGTTTGACTTGTGATTGAAAGCTGTGCAGTGTGCGCTTATTTATTTTAAGTGATATTTAATAGGTTAAAAAGAGGGATTTTTATGCATGACATTGATTGTAAATTGTTTATTTTACATTGTAAATTGATTTTGAGTGGTTGTTGAGCGGTATTGCACATTATAGTCCCTCTTGTGGTCTTGATATCTGCGACGCGTTAATGCCGTCGTCATCCGGAAACAGTCGGGCGACACTTCCAAGGTCCAGTGATCGGATTTTTTTTTTCTTGTATGAGGACAAGATCTCCGAACGCCAAGTTCGATTTTTTCCATTTCCACTTTTTTTTGAATTGCTGATGAATCCTCTAGATTAAATCGGTAACAAAACCGGCAGGGTAATGGAGAGATAGTACGACTATTTATTATAGCCTCAACCAAATACTGCCGATAACTTTTCAAAAGTTAGGTGGGAGTTGTCCATAATCCTTTCAATTAAATGTTTAGCCGATTTTATACCAGCCTCTGACAGTCCGGAGAAATGAGGAGAGGATATGGATGAAAGTTAAATTTTATTTGCATTGTTGCTCCAAACTCAGAGAGATCTTATTGCCCTGAATTTATTGGTCTACTTCTCTCGAAGCCGCTACAAAGTTGCGGCCGCTGTCGCAGAAAGTTTCGTGCGGTTTTCCTCTTTGGGAAGCGAAGAAACTCAAGGCTAGAATAAACGCTTTCTTCGCGCTTTATACCCGAAACAAATGAGAAGGCAGAAATAGCATTTTGAGACCCTAGCTCCGCGACCCTTTTTGTTGATAATATTGAATGAGCCAGCAAAGTCCATGCCTATAGTCTGGAACGGAAATGCTGGTGTGATGCGTTGAGATGGTAAGTTCACCATCATCGAAGTCGTATCGTATGATTTCTTTTATTGTACTATTGTTGCATTTTTCCCCTAAAAGCCATAGGCTTTCAGTGCTGAGATAGCTGGCACTTGTGTATCCATACGAGTGTTAAGTTTGAGTGTTACAATGGGGCGAGATTCCACTCCACTTCATAGAATCAATAGCAGTTCTCTATTGTTCGCGTGGATTAAAACTTGTCAGAAAAAGACGTCAATATCACCGGCCGGTATATACTTGTGTGTTCTGAATCGTAGCAATATTGACAGTAGTAAATCTTAGGGACTTTGAATTGAATGTCGTTTATGGACACGCCTGTAGTGGCGGAGCCGTCGAACAACGAACTCGGCTTGGTGGACTCGTTTCTTTCGCTCAGGCCATCCTTTTTTTTTTTTACAACAGGAAAATGCGTTACCGCATACCCCGAATCGTTTTATGTGTGGCTCGCCTCCACTTTCCCTTCCGATTGGAAGTAAGAGTGGAGGAATACACACTAAAAACCTGTTGACAAAGAGCAGTGAGGACCACTGCTCTTGGGGGAGGGGGGGGGAGATGAAATATAGGCTAGCTAAGGGATATAACAAATATAGCACTACGTTTATTACTATGTTTATTACTCTTATTAATTTATGGCACGTTATGTCATTAATCAATGATTTGGTACAGTGTTTGGAAAATCAATTTATCATATTTTTTTTAAATTAATCACTAATTAAAACATAAAAAACCATTATGCCCCATAATCTAGGGCATAATGGGGAAGGCTAATTATTCTTTCAAAACAAACAAATGTCTATTTCCTCCAGATCTTCATTGTCCACGGCAGCATTGTGAGCCCAACGTCCACAGAGCTGGCAGCCTACCCAAGGTTCTGACGATGTCAAATAATTGTGGTTTATATCATTACAATATAAGCAAACGGCATCTTAATCATTGCTCTTTTGTGTTTTGACGGAATGTTTGGTCTTTTGTTTGTTTTTAATATTCCTTTTGAGGCGAGGATCATTACGATTGGATGTTTTCCCCGGCTTTTTCAAATTTTCCAGCTCATTCTTATAAGGAGTTGAGGTAATTATGTCTGTTTTTCCTCGCTGGTATTATTTTTCAGTCCGTTGAACAGAAGGAATTTGCAAAATGTCACTAGGGGATGCATTTTCGACCTCTTCCGTGTGTACACAAAAAACGCTCGCCCTCCCACTTACAGTTTCTCTTGAAATGACCGGTGGTCGAATGCGGCTTCCTATTAGCCTCCACCACCTCCACCTCAGCCTATGATCGTCCACTGCTGGACATAGGCCTCCCCCATTGATCACATCATTGGGGGGAAAATGTGCCATAATCGCCACGCTTGGCAGGCGGGTTGGCGATCGCAGTATGTTCCA
>DWLR01005804.1:0-10615 GCA_018246295.1 Papilio alexanor hazarajatica
TAGGTTACTTCACTATTATAAAACTTTTAGCTTAATTAAAATTAAGACTTAGCTGTGCCTATATTTTTTTTAACTCTATCACATTTACCGGGAGAAAAAAAAATCAATTGTCTACGTAGAGCTATATGGGAATTATGTTTTTGATTTGCATACTTAAAAACTTGTGACTATACCACAATGTAAAAATATCGTACAGATAAAAAGTTCATAGAATATTAACATTCTGGTCAGTTCCCATGGAACAACATGTTTGAGCAATTTGTGATGTAATTCTTGGGTGGGGAGTTCATAATTGCCCTTATTTCTGTATTATTTACAACCAAATCACTAATTAAGAAAACTCAGGGTTGGCAGCCCTTCTGTCAGATTCATTTTTTAGTTTAAAAATTAATACATTTTTATGAGTACTCCGCCGTTTTTGATAAATTAAAATATATGTTTTATTATATCCTCTATAATCTATGCATAAAAATCCTAAATTGTAAAATTGTTTTTTTAAGGGAAAAATGCAATTCCATTTATAATTTTTATGATACACGTATGTATTACGGGCATGAAATTGTTACACATAATTAATATATAAAGCTTATGATAAAAGGAAAATACGATACTTCTAAAATTTCTGTTAACGTATGAACATAAGCACTTAATTCTCAAGTCACAGCTGTATAAGTTACTTATATTGTAAAGTCTCAAATAAAATCTTCTAGTACATTGAGTACGACATACAACGGGCTCGGTAGGTTTTGGTAAAATTTAGTACTAAAAATAATGTATTATTCTGTATTTGTTATATCTGTAGCCCTATTTAAATGATAAGATTAGCTTTTTCAGTTGTTTTTGACAAGTGCGTGTTGCTCTATGCCAGGAGTGCCGGCTTTTGATACTTTTTTATTACTTTATGGTAATATTAAATTGTAATTAATTAACGCAATATATAAACAGCACAACGAAGAATTGCGCTAAAATTTGAAGTTAAGCCGCTCTATTTATAATTTTGTATACACCAATGACACTTTTCGAACATTTTATTAAATATTAGAGATTTGCCTATTAAATTATTTTTATAAAAGATTTTGTGTTTTCTATCCGCATTTCCTTTCCCCTTTGACCTCAAGCAGACGATCGTAGATTTCTGTCAGGCTTTGAAGTTAACATCATGATAATTGTGTTGTCTGAACATACTTTTGACTCATAACATGTTGTATGTAATTGTTTGTATTAAAAGCTTAGACAGATTTTTACTTTAGAATATAAATGACGTTACCATCATCCAGTATGAGCATAACTTGCTAAACTAATAAAAAAACAAACTTAAAAATAAAACATTTAATTCCATGAATCAATTAAATATCTCTTTTCTATTTGCATATCACAAATAAACTTTTTGGCTTCCTCTTGCGTATTTCCAGCGAAATTGACTAAACAATTCACTAGAGCATCCTGCACTTGAGCGGCCATTGTTTTGACGTCACCACAAACGTACACCAACGCGCCATCTTTAAGTACCTTAGCTACCTCTTCTCCATTACGAACTATAGCATCCTGAAAATAGTAAATCAGTTTTAAATCTCACAAAAGGATTTACTGATGTTTCTATAGTTTAGCAGTAACCCCCTAATTTAGAAGTAACTTAAAAAATATTTCCTCTTAAAGTTGCCATATTTAGAACCATAAAATTTTATCTAGAGTTAACTAATGCTCTTTTTTAGTTTGTGCAAAATATAAAACCAACTTAACCATATAATAAGATAGTTTATAAGGTACTCTTATCACTATATACAAATTAAATTGTATTTATCTAATCAACTCTTATAGTACCTATGTATAAAAAATCTGCGGCTATCAAATAATGACAACAACCTGTATGTATTTATCTTTCCAATCATCCACTCTGGAAAATGCTGTGGTCAGTTCGGTTAACACACCGGAGTCCTTGAATCCCAGCAACTTGTCTTTGTAAATAAAATCTAAATCAGGATTTCTGCAGCCAAAAAATAACCAAATCATATTTTTGTCTTTATCCTTCTCTTCCGTTTGTTCCTCAAGGAAACCTATGTAAGGTGCGACACCAGTTCCTGGCCCAATTAATAGCATAGGCCTAGAAATAGTGCCTGGAAAACTGAATTGGTTTACATTCTTCCTCAAATATATAGGCACTCTATGGTCTATTGCCATCTCTTTATTATCTGTGATAGTTATTTTTCTCATCATATCTTCAAGTCTATTCTCATTTATTAGTCTTTCTAACCAGCCAGTAACGAGACCTTTTCTATTATTCCCTATGTTAATTACAGAGAAACATATCTTTATTTCATTAGGATTTATTAAACTACTATTCACAACAGAATATGGCCGAGGCAATAACCTTGGAAGGTGTTCCAAAATAACTTCTATGGGTGGTTTGCATGTTTTGAAAATTTTGAATAAATCTAATATGCACAAATTTTTATTTAATATGTAATTTGTGTATGCGGTGGAACCTTCTTTACTGCACAGATACTCAAGTACTTTCTTTTCCACCTCGTCTTTTGTATACCTCGATAAAGAAAGCAGAAAAAGCTGAAAATGAAATAAATATATGGTCATCAATGTTATTTATCTCTATGTTAGAACAAAACTTAGGACTAGACATGTATTCATAAAACATGTGGTCTCTGGTACATCTTGAAACAACATTGATATGTAGATACAGTTGCAACTGTTGCATAGTTGTACATATGGGTGTGATATATAGATATTATTACTTTTTCGTATTAATTAGTAAGAAGTCCAGACCTTTTCTATCTTTAACCAGACCTCCTTCTTTTGTTTGGAAGACTAGCAATGCATTCATAAGTCTTCTGATTATCATATAATTAATATCTGATGACACCAACTCATCATCATCTTCACTGAGAGCTATCAAAACAATCCATTGTAATATTATTGGGATGAGAATAATTATATTATTTTGATAAAAAAAACTTACTTTCTTCACAAGAGCTCTCAAATCAATGCAATGCATCAGAACATGTCTCAATGTAGACTTAACTGGGACATGGGCAGGTACCTTAGCTCCCTTCTGGGCACTGTTACCAGTTAGGTTGTAGCTACAGTCCACAACATCAGACAAGTCCAAATGATCTATAAGACAACTCACTTCTGTATCAAGATTCTGTGGGATGACACCTATGGTATCGCCAGGCCTGAAACTTAAATTACTACCCTGAAAATTTGCAGTACACTTTAGTATTAAATAGTTACAAAGCAGTATCTGTTTGGCTTTTCCTAGGTAAAAAAATTGTATGGGTTGTATAGTAATGGTTAATAAACAAAATAATCCTGTTTCTGGATATTAACCAATGATCCAATGATCAAAACCAATGATGGAGTTAGTCTCAGTTTTTGAGCAAAACTAAAATTGTAGCTATGACATAATTTTAGGCCTAAAATATAGTACTATAAATAATATGAAATTCAGTCACAAAACATCATCAACATACTCTTAGTTTAAATAGGCTGCTTTAACAATGACTAAGAATCAAGCAATCATATCAACATGAACACACCTTTACATCAAGAGTAACTTCATAGACGGACTTGCAATCCACATGGTCGGCAGTAAGGCGCTTCCAGTTGCAGATACAAGCATTGATAACACTACTTGAAGCGAAAGGCAGTAGAGGTTCGGCACCATTATATACTGGTAATATAGTCTGAAAAAAATAACCAAAATGAAAAGGACAAAACAATTTTGAACAAAATGTCACTGATAATCTTTGCCACTGACAAAATATTCAAAATATATTTAAAAAAATATGTAAAATATGTCAAAACTTACAATATCACTTTCAAAATTAATTTTTAAATGGTTTCGTTTTATTGTTGGTAAGTTTAGTGTCGCTTGTTGCGATAATTCATGAAATACATCTTGTAAATTATTTAGCACAACCATTATGTAATACAATTTTCTAAAATTTCTTAAGAAATAAGATAAGAATATTTAAACATTATTTGCACAACGTGACAACAGTATTCACACAACCATCACTCAGCATAGCTAGACATTTGACATTGACATTTTGGTAGTGATTGTGCACTTCTGGCACTTCTTATTCTTAACTGTGTCTTTCTTTTTCACTAAAGGTTGACCGCGTATTTTAAAGTTATTTCGTGTCTTGCGCAAAATTGAACAGTACTTATAGTGATGTACGATTATATTAGATTTTTATTTTTTTTCTTTACTTCCGACTTTTCTTTTAATTAGTGTGCTAAAATATTAATCAAAGGCTGCAAGTGTTTAATTAAAAGCTTTCGCGTATTTTTGTTACCCCTATTCTAACTTTATATCCCAGCGAAAACGTAAATCCAGCACAGTAGAAGAATATACTATTGTATGAAAATGTGCGAATGTAAATTTTATATATCTCACCTAATAGGGGAGCAAAGCGGCTGTATATGTATATATTAGATATACTCCAATATAATCGAAACGCACTCAAAACATCAAAACAAAGGACTGCATATGTAGCTGCCAGTCGAATTAATATTTGATGTGCAACATTTTATAATTAAAGTTCTAGTTAAGTTGCCTGTTTTTCATTTATCTTGAATTTAATCTGAAAATGGTAATTTAACGCCGATACAAATGAAGGGGCACATTAGTAAAAATAATTTATTTAATTGAAATTTACATAAACATCATATTAATACATTCTGCTACAGTATATTTATTAGTTTCCTGTACATTCTATGCCTCCTCTTCGCCCGAAAACACTGAAATTAAAACAATAAAATTATGTAACTCAAGTCTTTGATAGGATATAATGAGATTACAAATCTTACCTTCAATAGGCACTCCCTGGTCTTCCGTAACACCTTCGAGACACTCTGGACATACTGTGGTATCGCAAGGGTTGGGCGTTGAGGTCGGGAATGCTGGCGTTAGTTCAATTGGTGGCGGCTAAAACATAATTCATCTAATAAATATAGTCATAATATTTTGTATTTATTATTCGTGTATATAATTCAAAATAAATACAGGTAAAAGATTTTTCAATTTTATAATATGTGCTTACATCATCTTTAATTTTGTAATTCTTTCGCTGGAACTCTTGTAGGCGGAACAATTTATTTAAGGTGAATTAGATAGAAAATTAAGGAATGGTAAGATATACGGACATATCTTTTGCCCTTTTTTCATTTCGTCCTCAAGCATATAAAATATACTCCCTTATAAATGAATACAAAATATTTGTTCGTAAAAAAAAACTTGATGTAGTATACATTGAATCCTTACTTCTAAGCGATACAAATAAGACAGGCGACAGGGGTCCCACGTAGTGCAGAGCGTGGCGTTATGCATCATGTCCTTGCGAGGCTCGTCACCGAAGTATTCAAACGTTATTACAATATTATTGTCAATGGCGCATATTCTTAAAAACTCCTCCACTGACACCTAAAAAAACTTATGCTTTCAACTATACTAAGCCTATGCTTTAAATTGAAAATAAAGCATAGCATACTCTTTCCTCTAGAACTTCACACAATGTTATTAACCAGTGACCACAATGGGAATATAGCATAGGCTGATGTTAAACTAGTGTGTACCATTTTTCAGTCACATCAACATCATGTGGGATTGTGGAGGGTGACATCATGGGGAGTTTTTTCATTATACAAAAAAAATACAAATGCTTTTAAATATCAACACCTAGATTGTCTTAATCTTAATAATATAAATGCGAATGTTTGAATAGATGTTTGTAGGTAACTCCACAACAGCTGAACGGATCTGAATGAAATTTGGCACCGAGAAAGATTATAGTCTGGAATAGCACATAGGCTACTGTTTATCGGGAAAAAAATGTATAGTTCCCGCGGGACGTTTTTGAATTAATTCTACGTGGACGAAGTCACGGGCAACAGATAGTGCAGCATATATTAATACCTTAGTTTTGTTTCCGCAGTCTAGAGTACCGTTCTGAAAATAATTATTTTCTCTATCGCCATTGCCGAGACAAAACATCCAACCTTCGTGAAAGGAATACTCAATAGGCGCTATTTCAGCTTCGATGCAAGGATCCACCGGTACTGGTATGGATGGTTTTCCGAAGGTGCACTTACGCTCGTGCATGTTAGCTTGCAGTCGATATGCGTCTAGATCAGGCTCTGAACCCTCTGGACACTTGTAGAAATTACCTTAAAATAAATATTCTTGTAAAATTTACTACTATTAATAACTGAATTAAATACGCTGGTAACCTAGAGGTAGGCAGAGATTCCGAATTCCCACTCGATCCTCACGATCCTTGGCACACCTCTATCCATACTGTCCAATAGAATCCTGCATTTACTTCCCTAAGCTCTTGCAATCTTCCAAGTTTACCTCCCAAGTTACTAGGTGCTCCTGCATATTACTGGGAAGCTCCCAGCATTGAGAAGCCTTTTCCTTGTTTTTGTGTTGTGTTTCTTGTGTTGTTTGATTTCAAGTATATTCTGGGTTGTTACGTGCTCTATTTTATTTTCTAACATAAAGAAGCCAATAGGTCTTCCAAGCGGCCCCGGTTGTGTTCAGTCATTAAAAATACCCTCAAAACATTATTTTTCGCAGCATATCAATTTCTTTTTAATTTTTTCATCCCATCAGTGGGCCAACGTTTTTCAATGTACAGACGCTGATATTGAATGAATTTATTGAAAGGCAAACCTAAGTTCAGTCACCAGTAAGGCTCGTCGAAAATTATTCCTCACTTCTTATTTGTTTCAAAATGAAAGGTGGTAGCTTAAAGTTAATATTAACATTAAGGTATATTAAATAATAAGAAATTACTGTTCTGTATGATGTAAATAGTTTTCTGATTTGCGCTTATCACAGTCCTCACGGTAAGACCGTTGCCGCCAGTTTTTATGTTTTCCATGAGAACTTCTTGGGCGGCTCTCTGCTCCCGCGACCATTTAGCGGCTTCTTCAGCCAGGATTTGACGGCTTACTTTACCTTCGGATTGTGTAGACTAAACCAAATAGATACTACATTAGGTAATGACTGTACATCGTAAAAATAATATATTTGACTTAAATTTTTTAACTATAACCAATAATTACATAATTTTTATAAACATTACACTAAATCATAATATTACCAATACTTTGATAATTTAAACTTACTTGAGGGGGACTCTCCATTATTACATGGGGACGACCGAGAGTGTGCTGCCAAATTAGTTGTGCCGCTACTTTGTGCTTTGAACTATGGTGAAGAGGTTGAATTTGTAGTATAGCATACCACGCTAACTCTCTGTAAACGCTGTCTGGAAGATAGCCTGTCTGATGATAAAAAATTAAATAAAGATTAAGATCAGTAACTTATCTAAGATATAGCTTTTACTTATTTCAAACTTACCGGCATAAAATCCATGTGCCACTGCAAAGATACAAGCATGTAAATAAAATAAAATACGACACAATTATTTATCGTTTTAAAAATTTAAGTAAACAAAATCCTACCTCTTCTTCCCCAGCTTCCGTTCTACCAAATTCTGTGAAATAACAGTATATTTTATGAAAACTTTGGAAAAGCAAAAATTAAACTCTTATTCTTCTATTTCAAAATTGCAACGTGATTTAAAGTTATCCTATAAAACTTACCTTCGTCTTCATTTTGGCAAAGCACGAGTATTAACTATGAAAGTAATATTTCTTTATTAGGAAATTTAAACTTAGAACCATAATATAACGACTATTAAGAATAAAATACTCGTACCTGAAGAATAAAAAGGGCTATGCATATTTCTTTTAAGAATATTTGCATTTTAATATTTCTTACAAACCATATGGATTTTTGCTCCCGCAATCGTTACTACAATACAATAAAATGTTCACCTAGTTCTTGTTAAAAATAATTGGTTGAACGGCTGAAAACTTATTATCGTCCGATAATAATTCGTTAAGAAAACTCAGTTACAATCAAGAAGAAATAGTCATACTGCACTGAAAGTAATGACCACAGAAATTGTCGGACATTTACATTTGCCGTAATAAGCTTTATTGGAACACAAATATGAGCATATTTTAATTTAAAAAATCTGTAACTTATTTCATGTAGAAAAGTTAATCGACTTAATAAAAATGTCCATGGGCGGCGGTGATCGCTTGTTATTGGGCGACCCATTGCTCGTTTGCCCTCTTGTCATATAAAAAAAAACTAAAATTCATTCACATAAACCTTTGCTTTTAATGGTAAACATTTCCAAGGCTCGGCCGGAGAAATACCACGATCTCACAGATGTGAGGCGGAAACAGTATTGTTTCGTTTGATGAGTGAGGCGATGAAGGCATAATTCTAGTCATTTTCTTCTTAAAAAAAGGATGGGAAAAGCAAATATCCTTTTTTCTGTCCATCTCCTCGTCTGACCCTTAAATATAAGTAAAGCATCTGAAACTCATTTGCTTGTTGCAGGCGCCTATGGGCAGCGGTAACTTAATATAAGGTAAACTGCTCGTTTCAACCTTCATCTATAAAAAAAATATTTAATAAAGTTCTTTGAAAATTAATGAAAAATCGATTCTTAAGTTAACATAGATAATCGTTTCAATGGACATGACAGCACTGACATCGCTATTTCAGTTTTGACATTTCAAATGAAACAAGCTATCTTAACTCGAAAACGGTGTAATTCTATGTACTACTCATTGATTCGGTATATGACATAAATTTATTTAATTAAGGTCTAGAAATGAATACATTAGATAAACAATTAGCCGATCTGCGAATATATGCTAACGAGTTGGACGCGAAGCTTCAAGATGATATTAATTTAGCTAAAATTAAACCTTCTATTCCACCCAAAAAAAGTAAAGCACCGCAGCCTCAAATTCCTCAAAGTTACACAGTAAAATCAGCGTGCGAGCCGTCATATTCATCAAGACTGGAATATGGAAGCCGTACGAGTTCAACATACTCAAATTTAGTGCCTGTTAAGAGTTGCATTGTAAGAAATTCAGCGCGACTTCGCAGTGGTGATGTACTTTTGTACAGCAATCTGTTACCTCCGGGAGGGACCAGCCATGTCTACTCCAACATTCCTATGCAGCGTGCATCAGAGAGTATCTACGGTGACCGCGATTCAAGGTCTGAAGTTTCAAGAATAAGTGATTTAGGTGCACAATCAAATTATAGTGAATTGCGGCGACCTGGATCGGCGTACCTACCTTCCTCTGCTTCCGTTAACGCGCAAGACTTCTCTACTTATGGCGGTTCACAAACATCATCAACTTATGAATCTTTATATGAGCCGATAAATCCGAGACCTTGCAGTCAATTATCTGGAACTTCACTGTATGGAGGATATGTGGGTACTGTTGAGCCCACTCCGGAGCCTGATGATGCGCTGTACTGTGGCAACTGTTACCGCTGCGGGGAGAAGATCATGGGCGAGACAACTGGCTGTACTGCTATGGAGAGAATTTATCACATCAAGTGCTTCTGTTGTCAGCAATGTGGTATTAATTTGCAGGTATGCATTCTATGTAAACTCTAAAAAAATTGTTTCTTTTAAATAGCAATAGATTAAAAATGTATTTACAGTGAACTAATAAATAATAGTCACTTATAATAAAAGAAATTAAAATAAATTACTTTTTAAATAAACTTCAGTTTTAATAATTGTTAAAATAGTAACAAATAAAATAATTTTCCTTTCATTGTTAGAAGAATAACCTAGATAATTTTATCATCATACATATATTTAGCCTGATGAACCGGTTGGTACGATTCATGCCATTCACGCCGCAGGTTGTGGGTTTGATTCCCACCCACGACAAACATTTGTGTGCATGAACATGTCTGTTTGTCTTGAGTCTGTACGCAGCAGCATCCTTTTCTTAGTAAAATGGAACATACTGTGCTCGACAACGTACCTGCAAATTGTGGCGATTGATATATTGGAGATGATATATTTAGCCTATATTTTAATTATTAGCTTAGATAATATATAAGATATTTGACACAAACATTAACTCATCAAAAATAGCACCATCCCATTTCTTCTGTACTTATTATGTTTGTTATAAAAAAAAGATACCTATATTTAAATTTCTAGCCATTTATCTACAATACAAAGTAATTGGTAACAATGGTTTTGTCTCATGTGCCAAAGACATATCATATTATGATTTATCATTTGCTATTCATTTATTGTTAATTATACACATTTTCAGGGCCGCCCCTTCTATGCCGTGCAAGGTAAGGCGCTCTGTGAGAGAGACTACCTTGATACCCTGGAGAAATGTTGTGTGTGTGGCGACCCTATCCTGGACAGAATACTACGAGCTACTGGCAAGCCATACCATCCTCGTTGCTTCACTTGCGTAGTCTGCCAAAAGAGTCTTGATGGTATACCATTTACTGTGGATGCGGTGAATCGAATTCACTGCATCGAAGATTTTCATAAGAGGTAAGTATTTATTTAACAATTAGATTTCTCAGATTTTTAGTTTATAGAGAAAGCATTAGATGAAATTCAGTACATTAACATATTGTTTCCAAAATAGGAATGTACACTGCCGGCCAAAAGTTTAAGACCACTTTGTACACAGGTTATAATTTGCAAAATATTTTAAATCTGCGTATGAT
>DWLR01005805.1:0-10615 GCA_018246295.1 Papilio alexanor hazarajatica
AGGTCATGTATTTTTTATTGACTAAAACGGTCCTGCTGAGGATTTCCAAGGTTGATAAATAGAGGTATTTGCCAGTTGCATAAAAGCAAGTAATGACGATGAACCATTATTGATAGTTTAAACAATTCCAAAATATTTAAAATAAGTCCAAAACATTTCAAGCGGAATTTTCCTTATCACAAATAACCAAAATGTGAAATAAAATATCGGTCATTATATTTGCATTAATTTAATTCCTAAAACACATTACACATAATATCTGCATTAAGGAGAGCCCTTATGAATTTTGTCATTGAATTTAGCGTTCATTGATTATGAACTTTAACAGTTGCGTCTTGACGCTTTTTTTTTAATTATTTTGAATGACATAGTAAATCAATATTTTGCACTTGTTTAACTGAGAAAAATAGAGAGACTTCGTAATTTGATTCGGCGTATAGTAATTTCGATAGTAGATAACTTGCCAATTTTTTTTATTATCAAAACACGTGCGAATTTAAAATAGTTCTTAAGTTTTCTGAAATTTTCCAATTTTCTGTGTAATTTTCTTAATTTTTTTCTATCCGTTAGAACCATCTATGAAGTATTAGAGAATTTTAAAAAAGGTTAATGAAATTGCTAAAGTCGTACTCAAGTTATTGCGTGTCCAAGGCAATTCTATCAATTAAATCTATATAATATAATAATAATGTTCTGGGACATTATTCACACACGGCCATCTGATCCCAAACTAAGCAGAGCCTGTGCTATGGGATAACTGATATACTACGTATATTAATACTTTTCTTTTGTAAATACATACATATATTGATAATTACATCCAGACACAAGACAAACAGACATGTTTATGCGCACAAATGTTTGACTCCTGTTGTGTTTGAATCGAACCCACGACCTGCGGCGTGAGAGGAAAGTATCTTTACCACTGCGTCAACCGGTCAATCCAATATTACATTAAACAAAAAGTGTTTGCTACCGCATTTCTTTGGAATGTTTTACAAGATGATTTCGACAATATTTATTTATGTATATCTATCATCGTTAGCAAATTTGTTTACATAATAAAACATCATGTCTGCGAGCCCTCGCTTTGATTTGCGACGTCTGCACAGACTCGGCCGCCATTTGCATATTTTTCTGAACGCTTAATTAAAACAAGGTTTGCGGTAGAGGGCTAAAATGCTTGTATAAAAATGTTTTATTGAAAAAAGTTTTTTTTAGATGGAACCTGATAAGAATGAAATAACAAATAAAGAAATTGATTCTTTTTTTTTAATTTGCGTGTCTCGGGAACGCAGTATTTATGAATAAGTACATTGCTCAACTTCGTTTAGTTTACATTTGGCGCTATCATTACAAACGAGTCTCCATTCTTGTCTGAATCTCGCCTTTTCTTTTCCAGTAAATACATCGACGGTGTATCTATTTTGACGTCATTTCTACTAAACACAGTTACAAACGTTTGCAACATAAATTTATCTTTTACATTTTTACCATTCATACTATCAATTATAATTAGCCCAATTCATTCGCATATTTGTTTTGAAAAATATAGGAATTATTAAAACGTCGCTTCCTGACAGTAACAACACACAAATTGACTCGGATATTTTCCTAGAGGTTATAAAATGACTACCTATATTATCATTGCTAGCCTTGGGCCGGTATGACTTTACAAGGAAACTAATTGCACCAGAAAAACATAGTCTTTTTAAATACAGTATCTTTTAACAAAATTTACTAATAACCATCGAGATAAAAAAAAGCATCAGTAAATATTATTTGTAGAATTTTTTTTATGTGTTATCTAAAGCCTGCAAATACGGCAATAAAAATGTAACGAAAGATTTTTCAGATTTTGATTTTTGAATAGATTCTTATTTTTTTTCTATGTATGGATAGTTAATGTTAATGAGTAGAATAAAATCAAACATAGTAATTTTTTTTTCTTATTATATAAATCCTGATCGGTGGCCATCCTCTAATGCTGCGATTAGGGCTCGCACTTATAAGAAAGTCGGACTTCATAGGTTTTTATCTAACTGAAAATTGGGTATAATAGTGACCAAGACTTTAAGATAAAACAACACTCCTGCTACGATAGCGACGTAATCCGCTACGTATAAACGTCTTGTCACTTAGAGATAAGAACAACTCCATACATTTTCACTTTATGAAAACGATTTATTTACTCAACTGGAAATTACTGAACTGAAACAGTATTTTTTTGAACAGAATGACTTGAATTTAATATTATCCATCATCTTTTAATTCGCCAAAAATACGCGCTATACACATAAGGTATAATTAAATAATATTTTAAATTAAAATAGTCATACAATTGTATAGTTTCTTACTAGTAAAAAGTGGAAGTAAGAGAAGATAAATGTACTGAATTCTAAAGCGAAAGATACCTTGAATAAAAGGTAAAGACATTTAAAAGTTTAATGGTGATATGTGCAATACAAAAGTGCTCATTTCGATTACGAACTCGGAAATCGACTATTGGTACTAACCATCTTCTAACCACACGCTTACTTAGTTGTAATTGATTACCACGACGTTAATAAGATTGGTTGTCAAAATTTGATAGTTATTTTAAAATAAATCTTAAGATAGAGTTGAACGTTAACATTTGGTATTAAAGGCACGCGCCGCGCGGCGGCACATGGCCGATATATGTATTTTGGTATGGAATCCCGGGGAGGCGTGTCGCCAGTATTAATACTCGGCTGGACCGGTGAGTCACCGTCAGCAGGCAGTCAGCCGTCAGCAACGTCTCCCTCTGTCTGCGGCCTGCGACTTGCCCCACATCCTCCGAGCATTACTCACGCTCAACCCGGATCACGATTAATGCACCATATCTACTTTTATTGTGTATTTCTTTTTTCATTGTGTATTATTGATTTACTTGCATTTCATTTCCATTACAGATAAAAGTTATAATAAATTAATGTAATTGTGGCGTTCATACAGCATAATGATTTCTATGGCAGATCGCGATTCTAAAGTCGTTCTCTTAACATTAAAAACACGACATAAAATGGTGAATGTTAATCTATGCTTCTTTATTCGTATTAAGATAAATGTTACTAAAATTGGTGTCCAAAGATTTTTCATACAAACTCTCAACCTATTAAAGAGTTTTAGCAGTCAAAAATAATTTCCAATAATTATTACGATTAAGAATCATTTTGTTTACTTTGCGTGTACAAAATTGTTTTTAAAATGGTTAATTAGATGAATGAACTAGTATATAAATACGGAAGCTGAAACAAGCTATTAAAATTACATTACATCGGTAAAACAATATATAAAAGTAATCAACATATGTAGAAGAAAATGTATGTTTGTCTTGATGTCTGACAGTATCACCTCTTCATAATACAAATGTTAAGTCGAGAATGAAAAACACAATTTACAATTTGTAGAACTCATCACTTAATCCTGAAGTGTTTTCTGTTCGTGAAACAGTTTTGTGTGCGTATATTTAACAACATTGTATGTATATTATACATGTTTTTATTATCAGTTACGAGAGACTACTGAATAATAAAAATGGTTTACAATCGTGTAGTGCAAACTTTAGAGGAGGCCAAGAAAAAAACATAAGGCGTTCTGAAACGTATGAAGATAGGGTTAGTTATAAGAAAATATTTAAATTAATAATATGTAAGTACATATACTTAAGTAGTAAGTACCTATATTTGGCGTACCGCGTTGACCTCCCCCCCCCCTATTGCCGTCCCCTGCTCTAGAGAATATCATTATTTCATTTCCCGCCAGGTGGCCTATTCTTTGCTAGACAGCAGACCGCCGTCTCGTCACGTTCCGCTAACATTCAGGATTAACGATTCCATTTCGAACAATACATAACTATTTTATTCCTTTTGCATTCATTTTCAACGATAAATATCTTTTTTTTTTTAAGCGCTATTGGCTTAGATTACGGATTGCGAAACGTGAGGTCTTGGATTCGAATCAGCCATTCGAATATTGTAGTGAAACATATTCTAGACAAAGTATAAGATTAATTGGAATGGTTTACCCAATCTACTAATTTTTTCTGAAGATAATGAAAGTCTATTTTAAATTCGGTTTGAGTTTTCCGTATCAATGTGATCAGTTCCCAGTATGTTCTATTTATCTATATTAACTTCCTGAACATCAACATACTCATTAATAAGCTTTACTCATTAATAATATTGTTTATTAATAAACTAGTCATAGTGCGTAATTAGCCATACTCAGGTGAAGCAAAATCTTACTTTTATTAATAAGAGAAAATAACTGGTTTCATCGATTCTTCTTAATTTGTATATTTCTCTCTTGTAACAAAATAGCCTTATACAACACGTAATTTACATGTCCTTGTAATTTTACTTACGCTTCTCGTCCAATTATCGAATGGCCTAATTTAAAAATACAACTTTAAAAATAAAACTGATATCTTGTAAATTTTAGAAACCATGTTACTACTCGTATGAAATAAACTAACCATGTGCCGTGAAGATTACTTTCAAATATCCGTATGCACTAAGTATCATTAAAAAGTGACTAAGTAACAAGATCACATTAAGTAAACAATGTTGCAATTGTTACAATTTAAAAAAAATCCCCACGTGAACGATGAGTCAGGTGACATTAAATGTGCAAAGCTCAAAAAAGCTGTCATCTAATGTAAAGTCAAAACAAATGAGCTTAGTTACTTAATTGTCCGTACAAAAGCTTTACAGATAAGGATATCTTTAAGTAGATACTTATCAATGTTGAAAATCGGCACGAAACAGATGGAACCTTATTCCCCCCTTTTGTGTATCCAAGCTTTTGTTTGGAGTTAACAAGGGTTTGGAAACAAAACAATTAAAAAATCAGCCTTCACGCCTTTTTAATGTTTTCAAGATAGAATCTACTATTGTATTTTGCATTTTAACAAACTTATGAGATCCTAAATATAGCTAAGGAGGAGGATATTTGTGTTTAGAAAAAAAAATTTAAAAGATTTTGCCTTGACTGAGAATTATGCTCAAAAACTTTACCTTCCAGCTAGATGTGATGATATAACAATTATTGTAATTTGATAGATCTGCCTCCTATAAGATGAACCAATGACCTAGTCAAGGTTACGGAAGAGTCCATCGATTCTGGATGGCAAGGGCCCGATTTTTGGGCTATATCTTATAATGTTGACAATAAGTTCCCTTAAAGGGATAACTATACCTTGCGACATGCGTACAAAAATAACAAAAAGCTCAGCAAAAAGACAAATAACAGATAGGAGACCTAAGCTTGGTAAAAAAGGCTATTAATGAATACTATGAGCATAATATTATTGAAGGATAAAAATCAAAATGTTATCACTGTTTTAGAATTATATACTTTATAAACAAGATACTTTAATGAATAAACAACCACAAAACAAATATAGCTCTATATTGTGAACACTTATTTACTGATAGATAGTACCTACCTATATTGTATGCGTCTTAGTCTCATTATCGTCATTAGTCTATTCAGATTTAAATGGCGCAGCAGGTAATGAATTTAAAATTACGAGAGACATACATTACATATCACGATGAATAGCACAAAAGGTCTTATCTGGTCAATTTCGGTTGTACGGCGTTAACTGAACTCTCTGTCACATTCAGATTCTAATAATTGATAAAATTCGGAACCAGAGAGCAATGTTAAATACACTCGGTACCAGCAGCTAAAAATATAAAAGTGAGTCCCCTTATTGAGTCTATCACTATACTGATTTGTAGTAGAAATGTTTTTGTTCAAAGATCTACTTGGTACTTCGAAATTGAATGCCTAACTTCGCTTTCTAAACTTGTAACGAATTTACGTCGGTCCCAACAGAGTTCGTGGAGGGTCTTAATCGATATCTATGAGTTGAAAAACGAGATTTCTTTATTCTCGATTTGTTCTCTGTATCTTGGATTTACTTTTAAACTACACATAATTTTACTAACTATAGACTAACGATAGATTAAAGTTATACACATAATATTTGATACCACAGTAGCTATTAAAACTATAAATATTATATTTATTACTATTACTATTACTATTTTTGCTTTTCTAACGATCGGAAGTCTAAATTTTACTGCACTTATGCAGTATTAAAAATAAAGATGCAAAAAGACCAGGAAAGTATTAATTTTAGACTCACCACATGCACAACCAAAATCCACTGAGCTATTTGCTTAACTTTTGCAATAAGTTTCTTGTTTGAAGGCATTGTTCTAGCGATAAATACAAAATTATTCACTTATATTATTCACAAAACCATCAGCTTAACGTTTCACTAGTGACACGCACACTCACGTAATATAAACTAGAATTACCGAAGTACATACACGCCACAGTCACTAACACTTTCACCTACGGTTGTTTTAGCACTGGACACGTTCAATGTTGTATCAAAACTCAATGTCTCGTCAGTAAAATATAGAATTTATAGCGTTTGGCAGTTAGTCTGCGTTATAAACGCCTAAAAACGTTTTCGTAGCTCACTTGACGAGTCCAACTGTAGACTGACAACAAGCTCAAACACAATACGCGAATGTGTAAAACGGTGACTCATCGCCCCGCATACTGTTTACCGAGGCTGAGTCATCGCGGCTGCAGTATCGACTCCATTAGCAGTTGCAGCGCTGTATTCAATGAAGTAAAGGACGCTCCGATGTTTTCGATAAAAGTTTTAAAGCGCTCGAGCGCTATATTGGAAATATTCGACTCCATTAATACCTTGTGGACTCCGCACGTGTTCGTAGTGTTAACCTATTTTAAATTTTATCCTCGGGCATATAAAGTTCAAATATGATAAAATATGTTGGAAACGCAAACTATTGCGTTAAGAATTCGACTCGTTTTAGATTACGGCACTTGACTAGGCCGTTTTGAGGTCGTTTGTGCAGTAGACGCTAAAGTATTTCTAATTTTATTTCACAATTCACATGCACTTTATTTTATATATTTAAAGGGGACCAACGTATTTTAATCTTTATATAAGTATCATTTTGTCATTACTTATAACAATTAACGAAATGTACATATCTCATATCTGATTTAATTCAATGTTAATCAGTGTAAGGTCAGATAAGTAATGTTTTCTTTTGTTAGATATTTGTTTTTCATGCGCCGAATAGCATCTAAAACTGTATAATGGCTGGCTGTAACAAATACTTACGATTTAAATATCGTTGTTTGCTTCTCGAGCGAGATGCAAATAGGTATAAAATGTACATACTAAACATGTACTCACTGACGGAAGATCTGTCATGCTTATACGCATTCTTCTATTATTTTAAATCTTAATTGTTTAGGACAACTACAATACTAGATCATAAGTTTGTACTATCACAATGAAAGTGGGTTTTAAATTGAAATACATGGACAGAGTTCCAACTCAGAATAAGTTAGAGTAAAAATTTATAAAACTAAAGTTTACCATCGACTTGTAAACTAGCAGGGTTAAAAGATTAAAAGACCTCTCGCTTTACAAGGTTATGTGTCAATTGGCGTCATCAAACAATTCATTACCAGATCCAGAATTCTTCTGTGACAAATTTACTAACGTAATAATTGGAAAATCCACGTAATAATTGGACGAAAACACTGACGCCGCCAACTTGTTCCAATCCTTAACATTATTAAACTAACTTACTTAATTTATTTAAAATATTGGGTGCTTTTAGTTTTTGCCTTGCTAAAACCTAACATCAGGAGGGGTCTAGCCTAAATCCAAATCTTGTGATTTCTCTTTGATTGTTCTTTGATCCGTCACTGGGCCAATTCCCCGATCGATTCTAATACTTTAATATTATAGTAACGAACCGCGTATTCATAACGTTGTTTCTATTTTCTCGTTTATAAAGGCCAAGGTGAACTTAAAATATAAACAAAACAATGTTGCCTCGTAACAAATTGCGCGGAAAGCGGTGCAATTTGGTAGCATGAGTCAGTCGCTATCTTTCTCCCGGCGTCTGGGTCACATATGGTACAAAATTACTCACGTTAGTGCAGTGAGTCATTCGTAAAGCAGGTGGTTGATATCAAAATCATTGAAAATATGCTGATACACCTGGGTTTTATATTTATTATACTTTAATTTTGATTAATCTACTTAAAGTTGACATCATAAAAGGTCAAAGACATGAATCAAATGAAAAACATGTATCTTCTACAATTAAAAACAAAGAAATAGTTTATTGTATTTAAGAGTTTGAAAACTTATCATGTCCGTATATTATATGTTTTTACAATAAGTAATAAATCAGCATTAGTTTTTTTTCGGTTTTTCATTCTCGATGGCATATTTTAACACTGGTAAACTCTGTATATGTGTATTAGTTGCCCACCAGACTTAATTTACGAAATATATAAAATGAAATAGATAGGAGAACGGTGACCATTCAAATATTTTACTTCAGATTCAGTACACTTGATGCAGAACAAATGATCGATCGATCGATGAATTTATTTACCTACATAAGGCTGCAAATCGAATTTTAAGAAATGACACAATTAAAAAAAAACTTAAATAGCATATTATTGCATATATTATGTTTTCTTCGCGGAACATTGTTTCCAAGGAGACACGATTCAATGGCGTGTTTATGTCACTTTGTTTATAGCCTTATTTATATGTAGGATTATGCGTCATTCGATTTTCCTCGCGCTTCCTCAGCGCGTCACCATGACGTGGCGCTAGTGTGCCGAGCGCTCTCGCTAGGAATTTTTATTCTCTGGTGCAAACAATGACACGAACTGAAAATTTACGGCCAGGATTTTTCCTCGCTTAAATTCATTCGATTATTACTATGGTTAGAACATCAAAGTCAAGCTAGTTAACACGTTCAGTGCGTTAGGGGATCTAAAAGAACTCTTACGGGACTTTCAGCCAGTGCGGCTCTAAAAATCATGTTCTCTCCCTCTGTGCTGGTGGCTGTACTTTCTTTATTTCTGTGTGTGTGACAGAATTAAATATACATACCTACGTGCTTATCACTTCAAATTTGATTCAGTAGTAAAAAAAAATTGGCGATCGAAAAGGTCCTTAACGAACTAAGTAGTGAATTTAAACATTCGGTGCGTAGAGAGATCTTTATATATCCTAAATCGGAGGCCTCCTAGACGCAATGAGTGAAGCGCGGGCGGCGCGGGCGCCGCGCGCTTCGTTTTAGTGCCGTTCAAGTGTCGATATTGTAAGGCTGCGCGTTTGGGTACTAAGAACTACGCTAAATTACGTATTTACGCAATACTAGATCTAATTAGAATTTTTGACTAGGTATTCAAATTAATAAATAATTCAATTATGAGTTCTTTAAGAAGAAAAAAGTGCAAAAAAATCAATTTCGTCTGGAAAATGTTCAGACCATGCTTTACAACGTGGTAATAAGAAAGGCGTTGCGTAGACTGCTACAACAAATTACGCCTTACTCTAGGTAGCATCCAAGAAAATTAAACGAATAATGACATCTGCAATGCAACCAATCAATGTGTTTACCTTGCTTTAATGAAAAACACTTTTCTTAAGTGAGTAAAAATTTTTCCTAAATGAATAGTTCGAATTGTATCCTATTTCAATAAAAGTTTGTTTATCGATAACAAACATTTTAATTTTCTCCTCACTAGTCACTACTCAAACAGGACTATCTTTAGTTTGCGGTGAGCGATATAATAGATACCTATTTTCTTTTTCGTATTTTCTCTTAATCTATTTGTATATATACGTGCTAAGCAACCTATAGATAAAGTAATCGATGTTCTATATTTTACAGAAATGTCATGGTCATATCGTATTTTTTGAAGGAGTTATGCATTCTTTAAAAAAACATTTTTTTAGGAGATTGTTTAGGACTCAAACGCACTGGCTGTAAGTCTTCTGAAAATGGCCTCGCACTTAACGTGTTAATTATATACATACACGTAGATGACGCTTCGTATATCGCTTAAAACAGAGTTTCTGACATAATCTCGAGTTTATCAAGATTGAACTAGTGTGCCTTAAGCGAGTGTTCATATCTTTATAATAGGAAATAAATATTTCATTGTTATTCTATCAAATTCTAAAGATCAGGAACCTTTCGCATATGATAAAGGGCCATGACGCATCGAAGCTTAGCCGGGTTGCAGTATAGACTAACTCGTGGCCCAATGATGGCGATTCGGGAACTGAATAGACCGGAATGAAAGCCAAATTTTGAAACATATCACACAAATATTTTACTTCAACTGGGAATCAAACCTACAGTCCCATTTTTATTTTTAGTGCGGCAACGATATAATCGTTCCTGACGTCTGTCAGTTGGTCACGACTAGGGATGGGAAATAATTAACTATATTATTTACTTTTAACTGACTTGTTTATCTGGATCCTAATTTCTGAACGTAACTAAAGTAGCAAACAAAATAAAAATGCGGGAATGACATTCAGAAATATCTACTTAAGAAATATAACAATAGTTTGAAAAAAGATGCAACTGGCAAGTAAACAAATTTACTTCGATTCCGATTCGCTTCAATCTTCGTCATCACCTTCGCCTATTTGTTTAACAATTCACATGAGTATAAAAATAGTTACTCATATTACACTTCTTGCTTT
>DWLR01005806.1:0-10615 GCA_018246295.1 Papilio alexanor hazarajatica
TTAAACTCCAATGTTTTACAAGCAAGTAATACACCATGCTGTGTTGGGTTTGGGATTTGATTTTGTAATTACCTTCAGTTTGTATTTTTTATGGAAGTAGATGGCAAACGAGCAGGGTCAATGGGTATGGGTAGCGGTCACTCAAGGTTACGTGACTCCTACCCATAGTCTATGGGTCTAGACCCATAGTCTAGTCCCAATCTAATAAGTTGCAGATGCGTTGCCTACCTTTAATTGAAAGTATTTTTAGTATTTTCAATAATTAAGTTCACCTATGGTTTTCTCAAAATTTGTCTTTATTTTTTAATGTTTTATATTGTTTTTCTACTAGAAGTCGTTTTACGAAATTTCAAGTAATACTATTCTAGTATAGATATTTCTGGACAACAAAGTAGCTATCAAAATCATGGCCACCCAAACGAACATTGAAAGTTAGCATTTTTGTGCCATAAAGAAATATAAAATGCCACGTCAGCGATTTGAGCACATGGCAGCTACCCCTCGGTAAAATGACATCCTCTCACCCCTGGCCAACCCTTGCACATTAAATTGACACTCCATATCGTTTTTATTTGGTCCCCGCGCTGCCTTATCTGATGATGACAACAGTTAAACACATGTTTGTTTCATTAAAACTCAACCGATTATACTGATGACGTAAAGGCAATTTAATGTTTTTGTTAGACATTATACATTTAAACAAACTGTTATTAGAAAATGTTTTTCAACACCATTTTTTTAAATTTTAAAGTGAACCAACTAACTTAAATTGCTACAAAATTAAAAAAAATATTCCTAGATTTTAACAAGACCTTGAAATAAGAAAATTAATGGAAATGTATTTATTTTACATTTAAAAAAATTTAACATTCCTTGTCTGTGGAAGCAGCTTGAACCTTTTCTTTCTCCACGTTTTGTCCTCGTTTCTTCTTTTGTTTCTCTGCGAACTTCTCCTGCAGCTGCTTAAATTCCTTATCATCTTGCAGCCTCCTGGCTTCCCGCTTACCCCACGTCGTGTTGTCAGTGTACCACTGCTGGTATTTGCTATAGTCCTGCTAAGTGTTAACAATGACAAGTTTTAGTAGGTATATTAATATTTCGTTGTTTAATTATGAAATTCGTATATGACTGAACACAAATGTCTTATTTGTAATGATTTATTATATTTACACGAATATTAAATATTACGAATTAATTCGCGTTTATTTAATAATTTTATTTCCGACCTTCACATTTCTTTAATTACACATGATAAAATCCCTGAAATTAGTTTAACTTCAATTTAATTTTGATCTTTCTTAATTGCATTAAATAAATGTGTACGTACAACTTTGTCGTCTCCGTTTTGGGTGACGTGATCGTACACCTCTCCCGGAGACAGGCCGCACGCAGCGATCCTTACAACATTTGTCACAAAATAATCAAATAATAAACGGTTTTGCAAAAACTATAGGCAGTCATAAATATAATCATGTACATCTCTATCCCGAAATTAGGACTAAAATGTTAAGTCGCAAAAGATATTATGTGAAATTCCGAAATACATATAGTCCATATTGTCCACCTTCGGTGGGTCGACTTATACTTGGCAGCAATTCCAGACATTCACCTCTTGTAATTCACCCTTGTTATCTGATTCAATGAGTCCTTACTAACCTTATAACATTCTCAGCCGTTAGGAAGCTGCCGAGAGCATCTCGGATGTGCCCAAATGAGTATCCTCGAAGAAGCTGTGCGATGCTTTGCGTGTTCAGATCCCGTGGTACCATACGATTGCTACAACGTTTATAATTTTTTTTTATCAAAATGTATAATAGGTAATCAAAAATAAACAGTTTTTAGGTGAAGAGTTTGTGTAAAGAGTTTTTTGTTAAAAGTTAACTGCTTAAAAATATGACCATATATGAAGAAAGTTTTAAAGATATTATAAGCAGTTATTACTCGCACATCCATCGCCGCAGGATCAAGGAAACCGTGCTGTATGTGGCGCAGGGCATCATCACCACGTCCGGAAAGTTCTTGAGCAGTTTACTTGTCTTTGTCAACCAAGGGTCACGGCAGCTGCCTAAAAATAATACATGATATTAACTTTTAATATGAATAATTTTAACATTGCATTTTGTTATTTTGAACAAAGTTAACACATAAAACACCTATAACCGTTATCATGTCATTTTTGCGTATTTTTTTCAATAACGTTCGCACAAAAAATTGTGTAAACATATTCAAGTTCTGTTTGTTTTCATCTTGAGGTACCTGAAAATTTAAAAAGTACATATATTTATACATTTCTATGCTATATATGAGCCGTTCAATGCACACATCGGTTAACTCCACTTTTTGAAAAATTCTAAATTTAAGTGTTAAAGCACTTGATATCGTCATAACTTTTTATATTTATAATAACTTTTCGGAATAATAATGATTAACACCATTAAGCGGCAATGTTTTTTGGCCATTGAATAATAAGTAATTTATTTCGGAATCCACTTTCATTAACTCCATACTCTAATGTAAATCGTTTCAATAACGCAATTATATTTTTAATTATTTCATTATCTGAAATATTAAAATTGTCTTAAGTATATTAAAACTTTTTCAAAGTACGGAAATAAGAGCTGAGTCAATTGAAATGAATATTATGGTACTATTGAATCACGTGCGGAAAAAAAATCAAAACATTTTTTTGACCAGATGATTGGTGCAATATAATCAAAACATATAAAAAGAAAGCGCCATTTTATCTAATCCAAATGACCAATTTTTTTTCAACAAAACTTTTAGAACAATCAATCATTAACAGAAAAGTAACCGTAACAGGGTTTCCAGTAAATTGGTTTAAAATACGCTAGATAAAGTTAGAAAGGTCCAAACCCCATCTCATACAATTCAAATTTGACTATAATGAAGATACAGATTTTAAAGCCATTAATATAAGGAAGTCTGTACCAGGTAGACCGCAAAGTTTGAAAAATATAGATCAGCGTTTATTATATCCTAAAGGTAGAACTGTGAGAAGGGAAAATGAAGATACATGATCGACATGCTAAAATTAATTCTTGCTGTTAAACAAGATGACTATAAAAACTTGACAACAAATCGAAATGACGAATCCTCACATACAGCTGATGAAGAAGACATTATTTATAATATTGCTGATGAATTAATCACAAATAATATATTGTAACAGAGCTGTCAACATTAATTTTTATGGAATATAAATATATAATAACTAACTTTTCTGTAATAAAAAACTTATAAATTTAAAGAATGAATTTAATTTTATTACTTTTTTCAGTTGCCAAATGGATTAACTCCACCAGTCACGTAAAAATGGTAACATTCCTGATTGTTATTATTTGGCTATTCTTTATTATTAATTTTATATACCTTCACATGAAAGCTATATCTGTATTTATACATTCTACGCTATATATTTGCATTTTAATTATAACAGGAATTTTAAAAAACAATATATATTATTTCATAGCATTTCTCAACTTTTTGTTTTATGGAATTAATCGATATGCACTGAACGGCTCTTAAGTCAGTCATGTCACAGGTGAAAGAACGTTGTATCCATGATACCCTTTCCAACTACCAAATGGTAATCGAATTAAAAAAAAAATGGTTAATGTATAAACCAAATCTTTATTTGATTGAGACAAGAACATAAGTATTTTTCATACTATTTAAATGTGTGTATTTTCCTCATCAAAATATTCAGCATCATCGCTTTAGCTTACTATTTACGTTAAAGTCATTTAGTAGATCTCAGATAGACAAAGAATGAAGCATATTTCGCTACCATTTAACTGAAGGTACCTTTTTACAATATAGCAAATGCAGAGACTTGAGATGTACGACTGAAGGTTGCACCGCTCTCGCGCAGGCTACCACCGAGCTCACGACTTGTCTGAGGTGCGCGGGAGATATCAGATCGTGAGTTACGTTTGCTGGATCCAACTCGAATAGTACCGCATCTAAAAATAATCATAATAACCATTTATAGCACATAATTATGAAAATTAGATAATGCTACTAGCGTCAAAGACAATAATTACGTTATTGTGTAGTTGTATATTATACAGTTAAACGGAGACAGAACCCGGAATATGGTGTGTTCTAATTGTTATGCCAATATTATTGATATAAATATAAATTTTTAAAACAATAAGGAAATACCATTGACAGATGACAGAATATTCACGAGTGTATTCTTTCCGCTCCCCGGTGGCCCGACCAGCAGGAATCGTTTGGCGCCATGCAATAGTTCATTGCACTTCTCCCACCACAGGAACCTCAGCTCACCCCCAAGAGGTGACGCATATCTTTCATAGAAGTAGATTATATTTATACACACTATGTATTATCTTTTGTGGCGACAATAGCACGAGAGAAGCGTCGAATTTAGCCAATTATTTCAGAACGTGAATTTTTCTGTGTACAAGAAGTCTACTAATACTAGTCTGATAATACTAATCTGGATATACGATTATAGTATAGCTTATAGCTCTATTAAAGAGGACAATAGATATCGGTTTGAACAGACCTCAGTAGCTACTAGAAAAGCAGTCCATCTTGTGACATTGGAATCAGTGTAAAACAATTCAGCGCCACTGACATTCATGAACGATATTTCTAAAGCATTTTTACTCTCAAAAATACACTTTTTTGTGATCCCAAATTATAACACTGGTATTTTCTTACTGTAAAGCACAACGAAGATCATCTCCTACAAAATTAAAATCCCCTAAAAAATCTTCAAACTTCATAAGTGTGTTTTCCTTCAAGTAGCCAGCCGAAGCAAGTTCCTATTATAAGAAGATAATATTACTTATTATCCTTTGCTGTTATTCAATGAACTTATTTGCCTTTTGTAACACGACCTGCATTTTTTCTTGTACGCCCTCAGATATTGTAGAGGTTGCTTTTTGTTTCTTCTTTGGCCTCTTAACTTTCATTTTTTCCGGCATATTTTCATTATTCCTTTTATAGTCCGATTGCAAAGCATATTTCAGAACCTGAAGCTCTTGTCTGAAAAAATATTTAGTAGGAACAAGAGGTTTTCAGTTATCAAAAGAGACAATCAAAGGATTATAGTTATAAAATATTGCGATTATATTTTCACAGAAAACTCAGCAGCTGCACAAATGCAGGTTATTTATGTAAATGCCATTGCTAAAATAACAGTACTCCGTGTTTTATAACCCTTTTGAAGTAGACGTATATATTTGCTACCAACATTTCATTGAAGTAATATCTCATATAATTATACCAGATACGGTAAAATATTCGATATTAAACATGACGTTTAAGTTAAACCATTATTTAAGTAGCAGTTATTTCATATTAACCTCATATCTTCATCAACCGTTTTTAAAATTTTTATTTTAGTATTCATACATGCATTGTCACGGTCTACCTCTTGCACAAATCCCTCTTTACAACCGCTAGTCTCCCATGTATCAAAATGATCCCAATCGTTTTTATACTTTTCGATTTCCTTAAAAATAAATAATGTAATATTAAACAACAAATTTATTTCACTAAAAATAATAGAATCTTTTTACACGGGAAATGTCTAACCGACCTTTAAAATATTTTTTGTTTTTTTCGATATGGGATAATGAAATCCAGGGTGCAGGTTGGGATTTTTTATCATTTTCTTTATAAGTTCTTGCTCAAGTTTCAATTTTCGCTGCTCCTCTTTTTTAAGTCTAATTTCTTCCTTTTTTGCTTCTAATTTTTCCCACTTTTTCTGTAAAAACATAATTTAAGTTTTTACTGGAAATACCAAAAATTTTATTTAATTACCGAGTACAACTGAATACCTGACCGTTTGTTTTATTTTTATTCGATTTTTTTTCTTCTAAATAGGTTTTGTACTCTGCTAGCCATTCGAAAGGAGTAGGAACCATATCTTTGATAATCAAGAAAGATCCACCCAGCTCTTCTTTTGGTAGGTCATAAAAAAACTTTACCTCTGTATACCTGTGAATGATATTGTAAGAATTATATCTATATAAATAAAAATCGATATCTATAAAAAGTGTTTTTCGTTTCCAATGAATCTTTTGCACCATGCTTTGATATAATTTAGACTTTTTAGATATCTCACTTTACGTGGTGTCGTACGCGTTACGCGTGTGTATAAAAATTATGTGTTTACCATTTTTTAAACCAGTCTCTTATAAAGTCTCTATACTCATCGATAGTGTTATATTCCATTTTTTTCAAGTAACTTGTTTCCATTGCTTCAATTTTACACAGATTATCTTCTTTGTGTCGTTTTTGTTTATCAAGAAGCTGATTTTTTATCTGTAAACTTATGCTAGCTATTTTATTTAAACACAACTCGTACTTGATTTGTTGATTTCATTTCGTTACCTTTGCATATTTTAATTTCTCCAAAGGTTTTGGTCTAGTACAAAAACTGAAATCAATCATTCCATCAATTTTATATTGTCTCACCCGATCTCTTTTTATTTTGAAATATGCTCTGAAAAATCATCATTAACTTTTACATAACCCCGATTAAGGAGGAGAAAAATTTAGATATTGTTTTCTGGAAAACCTGGAGCTGCAATTACGTCGTAACTCGTAAAATTATAAGGAAATATTCATAAATGAAAATTTATGAATTCAATATCAGTTACCTGCATACTTTTTTAATAAGTGCTGCCGCTTTTTCTTTCACTTCTAATCTTGCTTGTGGTTTTTCTGTACCACTTAACTCTTTTCCCCACTTTTCTCTTTTAAATTTTCTTCGAGTATCCCACCGTATAACTTGTCTGAAATAAAAAAAATATATTTGCTCGAAATGTGACAATTTTTGAATTTAATGCATTGAAGACTCACCGCGATCGCTCGTGCGCTTGAATGAGTTTTGTCATTTCCATTCGTTTTATACTTTCCTCGGAAAGTTTTCTTATGATTTGAGAGTTTTCTTTTTCTACTTTGTCACTTTCATCATCACTTTCCCAAAAACTCAAGAATGTGTTCGTCACGGGTGCTATTTTTTCTTCTTCGTTGACTTAAAAAGATTAAATGTTTTATTTCGTCATAATTTTGTATCTATTAACGTTTGAAACATGTGATAAATTAGTAAAAACTCCGACGAAAATACTTGCCACATTCAGGACCAGTTAATAATATTCGATCTTACCTTCTTCAAAACGTAGTTCTTTTTCCTTCCTAGTCCGCAACATAACTTCATCGATCATAGCCTTCACTCGCTCAGATCTTGTCATTTTAAAAGGTATATCTATTATGTCTACGTCATCAAAGGTTAGGACATGTTGAATTATACCATTGCCAAAATACTGATAATAATGATCTTCAAGTTTTCGAAGCTGGTGTTTTAGTTCCAGTATCCTACAAAAGGTAGAGGTGGTTACTATTCATAAACTAAACAATTGGTCAGAAAATTTCTATAACAATAAAAATGTTGTTCAAGAAATATGTTTGTTTAAACAATTGCATATTAATTTACCTAGCAGTGATCGCGTTAACTACATTCTGCATATACTCCGTCTTTTGCACCTGCAAAGTCTGGTGCAGACAATCCAGACTGTTGTTGTAGAGGGCCATGTACTGAGCCAGAACGCTGCCCAAGCGTTGGGTCGCTTCACAGCATTTTTGATCGTGCACTTTCATCATCTACAAACATGAAAAATAAAACACACTATAAATAAAGATAACACCTCGTTTGTAAAAGTTTATTAAATTACTTTACCACCAGTTTTTTTAAAGACTTGAAGTATAATATGTAAATCACTTAATGGTAAATTTATTATGCAAATACTCAATCTAAGAGAATAAGCTCCCACAGGATTCTTCGAATAAATTGTTTAATTTAATAAAAATATACAACGCAGTATTATACATAGGTACCCATTTTTCTATTAATATCAGTGATTATAATCGATTATTAAAAATTTCAATTCGCTTAACCATCACTTTTTTTATCTCGAAAGTACGTTATGTTGTTACACATAGCAATATTCCCTAAGTAATGGGTATTTTGGAAATATTTAAACCTTTTTTGCAGTTTTACATATGCCTATTATTTACAATAACGTTTTTGTTTCGATAAAATTGAACACTTTGGTCAAAGACTACTACAACGTTTTCTTTACAATGGGTCGACAAATCCTAATAACAAAAATAAAGCTGTATAAAAACGCCAAAATTTTTTACTTAAAAATTTCTGATAAAAATTTTGATTTTTCATATGTGCGCTTTATGGAGGCTCACATTGTACGGCAATATTTATAGAGTAGATTACTTGCAATTTAATTAATTTAAACTGTTTGATTACCTGATAGTCAAGATCTAGTTTTACATGTTTTTCTAGATCCACCAGTACTTGCTTCCATTTGCAAAAGTAGTAATCACTCATTATACCTACTGAAATTTGGAAATATACAACTGAGCAAATATTGTAATGACTAAAGCAATGTGCAGCAAATAATCAGGTCGGTTATGCTTTTCTTAAAAATAAGTGAATGCATCTCGAAAACGAAAAAAAAATGTAGGTTGACAGTAAACATGAATTTTATTTTTGTCCAACTTATGGATAGGTGGGTAAAGTTTTTCGCGTGTATGTTTGTTTGTTCGTACCATTTTGTACTGTTCGGTAATTTATGATTTTTTCCAGTAAGATAAGTCCTGATAACCATTCCAAAATTTCCCTCCAATGATTTTATGCTTTGCCTTCAAATTTAAGGACTACAAATTAACCATCGGATGACGAAATCTAACAGCGTTTTAAAAATTTACAAACTATAACAATTAACTGATTTATAGACACTCCAAAATTAATCTCAAATATATGTCTGTCTACTTGGGTAAAAGGACTAAGTATTTTTCTATTACTGTGATTATTTTATATACAGAAGTTATAGAAAGTATCTTATCTAATGAGGTAAAAGAAGAGACGTAAAACATGTTATTTTACGTCATATAACGGCACAAACAAACAATAAATCATACTGATCTTTTAAAGGTGGAAAATTTCATGAGCCATTCGGAGCAGCAAAGGGCAAACGATCACCATTACGCGTTATCATCGCCTGCGGAAAGCCCTACATCATACCCGATGCGGGAAATAACCGATTCTACTTCACGGGACGCCCGCGTAGCGTTACTTCTAATTTTATTTCCATAGTAGATAACCTATCCCATATACTTCTGCAAAAAACAACCGCCTTTATCCCTACTTAACATTACGTCGACTTTCATGTAACTCGAATTGGAGATTTAACCCCTAGTCAAGAATTTTGTTTTTCATATTGTTAACTTTTCAGTGAGTTAATAAAAAATCTACTTTGTGTCGCCTTGTCTAAGTAGGTTTTCGAAAGTAACAACTTCCAACATTTGTACGA
Organism: Papilio alexanor hazarajatica; assembly: GCA_018246295.1. Classification (NCBI taxonomy): domain Eukaryota; kingdom Metazoa; phylum Arthropoda; class Insecta; order Lepidoptera; family Papilionidae; genus Papilio; species Papilio alexanor. Next base: position 9,390 of record DWLR01005806.1, read on the forward strand.
TGGGTAACATTGTAGTGTTTGTGTAAATAAAATTTTGTACTTCTTATAAATTTATAATGAAATTGGTGCAACACGTATTTTGTTAGTATGTATCTATGGGCTAACAATTTTTAGACTATTCATTGATTTTGTTCGCTGCAATTACCAATCTTTTTGGAAAGGTCAAGGGGGTTGGTAAGATTGCAGGACTCGAATTCCAGCAAAAAAATCTTTCGCAAACTTACATTTATTGTTATCTAGAAAGGAACTTAGATCTGAAAAACAAAATATCAATGTATAAACTGAAATGAAATTAATTTTACGGATTTTATTGCTTTTAATTAATATATTTCCCGACATTTCGAGCGCTTTGCTGCTGTTGCTTATGGTCAAGGGGTCCTCCCGATCGCGATAAAATCCGAAAAATTACTTAACTTCAATGTATAATATTCGCGTAAATATATGAAATCATTAATAAACTTGATATGAACGTCTTGAATATAATCTGAAGTCTGCAATAATTTCAATCTATGTAAGGGCTGCAGAAACGAAATTGTAATGAAGCCTGTTTCTTTCCAATCGATACTTGAGAATTAAATTTTATTTTAGAACATTTAAATAAGGTCAATATAATCGCCTAACACATGAATAAGTAAGCAACTTCTATGGCAATGATATCATAGTAAAAGATTACGATTAGGGCTTCCATTAAATTTATGTTATTGTTATACCCGCTGTTTCTTTCGCTTCGGATTCTTTAAATACTTGTTAGAGAACATCGAAAATACAATAATTTGATAAATTTATTCTTTAGCCCTGATGGGATGGAAGTAAAACTTTCGTCGCCGGTTGTACCTCTCTGGCGACGTGTTTTATCGTGTCGTGCCGCGTCGCAGCTTCCTGTTGCGCGCAATGCCGCCATCTTGTCGCCGGAAGTAGTAAAGCCTTCCGCGCGTCCCCAGCAGCCTCCGCGCGCCCCCACAGCCTCTGCCGCGCTCCAAATATGCCGTTGGCATTTTCGTTTACGTATCTTTTTATTTTCGGGCGCGGGAGAAACGCTGTTAGCGCCATTGTTTGTCCCTCGTAAAATTGTATTGTCTAACGCTGGCTGTTCTAAAATGGAGCGACGCTCCGTGGAAACATTTTTCTATTGAATTACGAAACTCTTTCTGATGGCATAACTTTGTAGTTTAAAATTTACTTTTCGCGGCAAATAATATATATATATATCTATATATATATATATA
>DWLR01005807.1:0-10614 GCA_018246295.1 Papilio alexanor hazarajatica
ACTGATACAAGAAATTAAAATCCCGAAGTTACAAGTACAAAATTTATTTTAATAAAAATACAAATAAAATTCCCCAAAAAACTCTACAGGCTATCACTCGTGTCGGCCAGTGCGCAGTAACTGGCCGAGCGCCTCGCATGCTTCTCGCTCGCATACAAAACTGCTGACACAATACGCATTCGCACTTACAGGGTCCCTACAAAGTAATAGATTTCAGAATTGCAAATATTTCGTTTAGCAACTAAAATGTTGTAGCTAGAAAGGCAAAAATCTAAATTGTATTGCTACAAAATCATCAGATACAAGATTTACTGTACACATAAACTGTATAAAACACTTCTAAAAGTGTAACGTTACAAAGAAAGGAAAGGTACAATATTTATTATCGCTTACTGACAGCAAGCAAGTCGACAGACCGACAGTTCGATTCCAACCCAGGACAAACATTTGTGTGCATGAACATGTCTGTTTGTCTTGTGTCTGGATGTAAAGACCACCGGAGGATGGGCAGCAGCGTCCTTTTCTTAGGACGGTGGAACATACTGCGATCGCCAATCCGCCTGCCAAGCGTGGCGATTATGGCACATTTCCCCCCAATGACGCGATCAATGGGGGAGGGCTATGTCCAGCGGTGGACGATCATAGGCTGAGGTGGTGGCGGTGGTCATACAGCAAGAGACCCAGTATTAGTGTAATAAGACAACGCTTGGGTAAATTTTCTAATACATTTTCGAATTAGCTACGGAACCTAATCGTTAAACATTCTCCATACACCTAAGTATTTTTGCAGTAAGTACCCACTACACGTTCAGAGGAGCTTGTAGTGCCTTCGTACAGCCTGCCCGCTTCGGCCGCGTGCTGATAACGCTGCTGTAAATATGAAGTGAATCAATTATTTCTGTTATTGCTTTGACTGGGACTTGTTTAAATGTTTAGTTCCGTTGTTCATATTTTCAAAGTTTCCACAGTGAGTATATGCATGCTTTATTTTTTTCAGTTTTTAATTTTAGTAATATTAATATAATTGTTTTGTTAAAATAATTTTACAATGTGAAATAATTTTATTACGCATTTGATAAAACTTTTACTTTTAAAGAACATCGTGTGACAGTTCAAACGATCGCAATTTTTTTATGTCAATCATTTCTAAGAGTGTCACTGACATAAATATAATCGATTGATATTATGTCAGTGACATGACTGATATTGTAAAAGCAATAATATGCGGAGTTGTGTTCATATTTATTGACACTAGCTGTCATGTTGGTAGCTTACAGTGGCAGGGATTGATTAAAACCCTGTTAATTTCTTAGATGGGTTTCTACCACAAAAAGATGAGACGTTGTTACAATAATGTAAATAAAATCAATGGAAGGCTCTTCGAGTAATTTCAAATTAAAATTTTCTCAAATTTTCGAAGCCAAATTGCTTTATCGCCCAGACTAAGAAACTGTGGTAAGTTGGACTAAAAAAAATCTCATAATTTTTTCGGTCAAGGAATCTGTGGTCTTTAATTTTTGAATAACCTGTATAATAAAATAATTCCATCTAGCAATATAAATGATTATACACTTGATTACGAGTATAATATATTTGCATTGCAATGTGACTTACAGAAAGACTTACATACGTATAAGTACCTATTGTTATAGAGATCTCTGGCGGCTATGTGCACTCAAACATATGTAGATTCCCAGTGACTTTACAATCTTTATTTTAATACATATTATAAAATCGTTTTTTTTAAATATTAATCATAATCTCCGGAATGTAGAACAAAGAATCAAATCTTTTCTCATAATAATAACAGTTTAGATTCATAAAATAGTACCAGTGTGGCATGGCGCTCTAAAGCGCAGAAAGCAGAGTGAGTGGTCGAGTCCGCAACGACAACATATGTTGCACGAATGGTCGACCGGTGAAATACCACGAACTCACAAAACACAAGCGTGAAGTAGAGGTATTTAGTCTCGTCTGAGAAGTGAGCAGGGACCCAATTTTAGTTCTCTTTCCCTTCTAATTAGAAAAGGGTAGGAAGGAAAAAAGGATTTGACGGGGAAAGGGATGGACAGGAGAAGGAAATGCCCATTTTTCTGTCTATCCCCTCCTCGGTCTATTAATGGTAGGCAACGCAACTGCAACTCACAAATGCTTTTGTAGATGTTTATTGGTAGCGGTAATTTAGGTGGCCGCTTGCTTATTTACCAACTTCTTATATAAAAAAAATAATAATAAATTCTCAAACTTTACAAGACATCGCCTGCTCACAAACTAAATTAGTTTCCAATCTTGCTTAATTAAAATTAAAAGATTCCCATCCAAGGATGCTGTATGTTTGACCAAACAATTGAGAGAATTGTTTCGCATACTCGATCGGCAATTGTTCTCAATTATTTCAATATTGTTCTTGATTACATTAACTAGCACATTTGGAGAATAAGATTCTTTAGTTATTTAAAGAGGATAAAAAATATAATTATTGACTTTTTTATATACATAGATTTGCGTATTTGCATTTGGATCAAAGAATCAGCATGTATAATCTGTATTACTTGTTTTAAAGAGGCAAAGATGAACACTGTAGTGCCACCAATTATAAAAATCGTTGAAAGATCAATTGTAATACTTTGTCCAAATATTGTAAAATCACACTTATAATCTCAGAGACAGAATTAAATTAATACAACCTTTTCATTCGTCAGGTCTTAGAAGTCCACCGTTGGAGAAGAGGTTCTGTCCTCGAGCACAATTTGATATGCCTAATATCTGCCTCTGGGTCTAGATGTTTATTTATTTATATTATATTTCAATAGATTAATAACCGAATTGTAAACATAATTTATAATAAATAAAAATTTGATGCAAAATATCGAAGTTTATTTGACCTACAAGTGCCGTTTACATTGCGATAACCTGTTTAAGGCCAACTGAATGAAATTTCTTAGGGATTCTAAATTGATCCCACTGCTTTGTGTTTATTTTTTAAGTTAATATAAGATACCATATATTTCTCTGAGGGACATATTATTTAATTTGAACTCAGATCTAAATTTAGTTCTAACGAAATCTAGGTTCTAAAGAAATCGTAAAATGAGCGGAAAACTGAAAACCGGCATATTGTAACGGCATCGATGTTTAATACAAGGTTTGCAATATTTGACACAATCGCACAGTTATAGTTACTCATACTAGTTAGTGGTATTGAAATTGTAAGACGTGTTATATAAAGGCAGAACGCATAAACTCTCAGTTAGTCAACAAACCTCGAGTTATGTAAACTGAGCACTTTCTAGTTATACCATCGACAACACTTAGACTTTAATTTTGGTCTTTGAATTGCACAATTCTAAGCACAAAAATTATCACGAATTTTAGTTAAACCAGTAACATGCTATAATAAACCTATAAAAGCAAAAATATTGTAGTAATCCTTAAACGCATGCGTAATCCAAACGTGTTTGGCAGGAATAAGTCAAACTTGTTTCACTCATGTTCGTATGTTTATGGCCAATCTCTAAGTTTGGCTTAAATCAATTAATTTGCATATGTCACTGTCACATCATAAACATCGCCAGTTTTTAATCTCACTAGCCATATTGTAAACCGATAGAAAATTGTGAAACGAATGAATCATTGATGATTTGTCGTATCTTGTTAAACGTAATAAACCTATTATTTCTTCGATGAACTTTTTTTCTATGTCAAACTAATACTTTAATTTTAACGTAATAGTGCAAGCAAAAAATTCAATATACAATACCACGTGACGATTTGATTTCAATAGATTAACTATCGAAATATGAAACTCAAAATTGTGAATGATTCGTTGAATGCATAATTTGCTGTCATATTTAAATGTCCAGCAAAATATGGACCATAAATTTTAAAGTAAAAAAATATTACATGAGTAGATATATTTATCCTTGAAAACAGTTCCTAGAATTCCTTTATAGGAAATGAGTGATAGATACCATTGAGATCCGTTTCCTCATTCGCGCCGAACCCAGGGGTACAATTCGCGGATATGTGCTCAATATGTGCAATAATAATCTTTCTTGATAAGTCAAACCACAACTGACATCGCATGTGGCGCGTTGACGTTTAATCACAGTAGGGTTGGCGATTTATTTGCAACTTTCTAAATGACGTAGTAAATTTATCAGAACATATTTTTATTAATGTTTTTTATTAATATATAGAAAGAACATTTCGTTCGTTTTTTCACTTTGTACGAATATATTAAAAAAGCAGTACTGCATGAAAACACGTTTGTAGCGGCTAATTGAACTAAACTCATACACTTTATTTTCTTTCCATACCAAATCTCTCCATACTAATTAGTATTAAAAATAAATCATTGGTTTTAAAAACTTGAACTCGGTCGAATATGTGAGAAAATGAGAATGAGATTTTTAAGTGAGAAATGCTGAGATACATATGTATGCTTTTGGCAAAAAGAAAATGAGCACTCACCTGAGGACCCTTACCTCCCTCTCCTTTAACACAGAGGTGTAAGCAGAAATTACAGATTCCACGAATACAGACAATTGATGCTCCTGGCACACTAAGGTTCTGATCCATATATATCAAGTTTCTTATTATTTTATCCCTCATCAAAGTGAAGGAAAAACGCTTCAGTAGAAACATAAAATCTTGGCATAGATTTAATAAAAATACACACGTGGCAACCCTACCGCAACAATTTTTTTACAATAGTCGACGTAACGAACACGCGTGTTGTTGCTTCACTTCGCTACAACAACGTTCCATTAGTAGTGTCGTGGCGACTGTATGCTCGAATCATCGTACGGGTTACGGTCGCTCTCTGACCTGGTTCACGTGTGAGATTGATTGAACTTCAAGTGATAATTTTTTGAATCAAATTCACATTGAATTGTAAATAGTGAGTTATTATATTCATTCTATACTTTAATAAGATTAATAAGTGCTATTAAATATTTGTATTTTTATTGAAAAAAAAAAATTCAATGTGTCAACGTGATTGCCTTCAAAGAAGTTTAGGTTGGTTAAGGCTAATTTGCACTCTGCCACCTCAATCCCGGTGTAGCTGTAGATTCTTCAAAATCTCAATGCCAACTCAATTAATTTTTAAAATCGCAAGCCATCTATAAAATACAAACTTTTTTATGCCGCTGTTTACGTGTAGGTACATAAATGAAAACAAGAAGTTTTTATTTTAGTTGATGCATTTTTTAAATTATTCACACTTTATTTATCTATAAACAAAATTAACATTTAAGTGACTTACGACGTTTAAACGATTTTGTGGAAAACATATATTTCTTTTTGTTTCCAGTATGTTGATCTTCTAAACAGACATTTTAATCATATTTTACAGTTTGCTATTTTTTATACGAAGACAGATTAAAGAACTGTATAATTAAGATAGTGAAAAATACATTTTTATTGTTTCAGTATGTATTTATTTGTGCAACATGGGTTTTCAATTGGCAAACTGTTTATTTATATATAGAAAAATCGCCTCGGTATCCTCCCCTTCCCGTCCTTTCCGTATTGTAAAACTAAACATTTTAGGGGAAGAGGACTAGGATTGGGCCTTTGATACCTCACTCAGACGAAACGCAGCAATCTTCTACTTCATGCCTGCCCTCTATGGTCGCAGCATTTTACCAGTCGAGCGGGCCATTTGTGAAACGGATATTATTGTTACGAACTCCACCATACTACCATCTACGGAGAAGGGATACGCAAGAAAAATAGAGAGAGGAACAGAGTACACTACACTTATTAGACTAAACGCAAACTCCACGACTCTCTTCTTTTAGGTTTGATTGATGTTTCTTTCCAAGAAATAACTGCCGTTACGAAGCTCTCGGTAGAAAATCATGCCTCAGTACTAATTCGATAAAGGTTACCAAATAATACGTTCTATACCGAACATCTTGTGTTTAAAACTATCAGAAGTTTCGAAATCGGCTATGTTCAATGTAACGACTTACCTCGGTTAGGCAATAAAATGGGTAGGTAGTCCTTCAACTTTGAATTTTATGTTTGTTATCAAGATTTTTTTCCATTTAATTCAAACCCAAGTAAAACTCGTGGAAAAATAAACGTGAAATTTTATGGTTTATTTCTACAATAGTTTTACTATAGCACAGTTAATTTGAATATTGACTTTTTTATGAGTTTATGCTTAACTAAATCTAATTTACAAGCATTATCAAGGTCTTTTACATAACTGAACAGTTTATCTCGAATTCAATATATTTACGACTTAAAATAATCATGTATATTGTATGTATGCATGCGTGACACCTATAAAAATTATAAACATATCTTCCTAAGTTTATGAAATAAATAATTAATGTATAGGTTCATTATTATTGTCCACTAAGTATTTCATCCTAAAACTTTTAACGATACATTTTATTCATTTTTATTTTAAAAACTATAAAGTGATTACTTTCTAAATCTGAAGAAAAAAATAAGACCCCAAGATCGAGACCAATGGCATGCTCTGATTTGTTTGTTTTTTTATTATGTTACCATCCATCTGCCATCTTAATGTCTGCTGCAAGTCTTATCAATACGGCTTCTGTTTTTTCTTTTGTTATTTCATAAAACAATGGGCCCGAGGGGCAAGCAACTAGATGTAGACGATATCACCGGCCAATGAACATCTGCAACACCAGGGGAAGTGCAGATGCGTTGCGGACCTTTCAGAAAGGAGACCCTACGACCCTTTTTTATAAGATCCTACGTTTATTATTTGTCAATTTAACTACTATACGTTTCTTTTTCTAAATTTACCCGAAAATTTGACATTGAAAGACGTTTACTTAGTATTTTAATTTCCGACGATGGCCCGTGAAATGCCACGACCTCACAGAAGACAGGCGTGAAGTATTCTGCGTTTCGTCTGAGGAGTGAGGTACCAGAGGCCTAATTTTAGTACCCTTCCCCTTCCCACCCTTTTATAATTAAAGGAACTGATGGGAAGGGATGGAGGATTTGTCGAGGAATGGGATGGATAGAAAAGGGACAATGACAATCTTTCTGTCTATCCACTCCACTATTTATTAAAGGTAAGCAGCGCATCTGCAACTCGCAAATACTTGTTGCAGATGTCTATGGGTAGCTGTCACGTAGGTGACCGCTTGCTCGTTTGCCGCCTCATTTTATAAAACAAAAGTCGTTGCCTCCTTCTTCCATAAAAAAACACAACTCTCAATTGTGAAAATTAATTAATGTAATTGTAATATTACAATAGCATAGACTAACGAATAACATTCTACGAACCGTTTTAATAACATATTCAATTACACCTATAAGTTACATACATTTTTTATGCAACTGCTTGCAAATTAAGTATGATTATTGCTTGACCTTCTTATAAACGGAAATATTGTGTAATTTGAATTTATATTTTATTATAATAAATCATCTTAAAGAAAGGTTTTTAATTAGTTATTTTTATACAATTAAACGGCATGTTTACTATTACATCCGTAATAATGTAATGGTTTCTTTTATTGAAAAACGTATTAGCTATTTTTAAAGTGTATCAATTAATTTAATGTTTAATTGTCGTTTGAGGAAAAACGGTCGTATTACGCATACAATAATTGCAATAATAGTTTTAAGCAGGATAATTATTCGATGATTATTTTTAATGTGAAATTGATAATTATAATTCTTAAATAATATATTTTTAGCCAGTATTACACTATACGCTGTTTAAACTCAAAGCTCAAACTTTGTAATCAAAGGGTACATACATATACAAAGGTGAGCCTTTTACAATCCGTAAAATTCTCTGGATTTCAGAAAAATTGCACAAGAAAACAATATCTCACATTATCTTACAACATAAGCTTTCCATATTACACAATTTCATTTTAATTTATCTCATAATTTTCATTACAATACAACAGCTCCGATGAAATATAAAGAGTTTGTTTACAAAGATTTACTGTTCATTTGAAACCTTGTTCAGATGTATAAAATGTCGTATGCCTTTTTAGTCTGTACCTTACTCAAACCTATTCTTATGAGGATCGAACCCCAATCACAACCGGGATTCACCGCTTCAGCAGAGTGAATGTATCTCTCCACTCGATCGTGCGAGGGCCAGTTCGTGCCGAACAAGGTGCGTATGGTGAACAGAGAATCCGTGTCACGCAATTGTAAGGAGGTGAAAGTTTTCAAAACATTTTGATAGGACTTCATTTACCATCTCACATCTTTCAACGCAAATGAGAGAGAGGTAGCATTATTGATCGGTTTTCAATCAAGATTATTAGATTAAAATAAACACTTGTACATTAAAATAGTAGATTTGTGTAGAAATTGTTTTAATAAATATCAAACATAGATATTTGAGTCTTGCAATGCAGAAAGCGTAACAAAGTAACGTTTCCATTTGTAATAATCCATAGACATCTGCAACAAGCAGATGTCTATGGATGGGTAGCGGTCACTTATGTGACCGCTTGCTCGTTTGCCACCTTCTTGTATAAAAAAAATCGCTGTATGTTCAAACATTAATTACTTATTTTTGTGGACGCTATCCCACCAGATTATTCAACAGGCGTCTTTTTCATTTCCCTTAACTAATTAGGACTTGAAGTTAAATCTAGACTAAACATTTTACCACCAGCCCGATGAAAGTTTGATGTGTCTAGACGACTGTGTGAAGAGGATAAGTAAATAAATTCAGCACGTGCGAGAAAGGGACAAAAATGCGTGAAGACCACATATACCGCTCCTGTCTGACCTTAACTTTCTAACTTACCTGATGATATTGGTTTATTGGTGCAATACAAAATAAACCTTATCACAATTGAATATAGTCTAAGTTATATTTATATAGAACTGAAAAAATTAATGCAACTGACAATATTAGGCTATATGGTATCAAAAAGTTGCATGTGTCTTAATAGCTCATTAGAAAAAAAGGTGATGGTAAATCAAATAGAGAAAAATGTCCTAACCGATTTTATATAGGGCCGCACTAACATCCATATTTTTTATTCATTGTATGATTGTAGTGAATTAATGTGTTTTGTTTACTTAAATAATAAATGTCATTGGATTTCACGAATATTATTTAAATAAAACAAAAAGAAAAAGGGTTAATGCCGCTGGCTAATTCATTTAGCGGATCTTTTAGGTGCGACATATATAATATATGCATTCAATTAAAAGATAATTCAATCAAGAAAAATTATTGACCACCGCTTCTAGTCCACATGATATCAAATATTAGCTACATCACACTCAAATCAGAGCGAACTATGTTTCCAGAACGTAATTAAAGAATGGGCTCGACTGCAAAAAGAACGGGGTCATTAATGAGTCCGCTTAACTCTACGATAATTTTAAGCTCTATGCTATTGATTAAAACTGCTGCATAATCAAAATTTAACTTATATGTCAGATTTAAAACTCTTAAGAGTACTTTTTCTCGATTAGTGATATATTATTTTGTACTAGATCTTTTTTATGGTGACTACAAGTTCATTATTTCACCTAAATAATGCATAATATCACGCCCGAAATCCAAAGGAGTGGGCAGAAATTACAGATTTTCATTTGAAGCGTTCCTGGCACAGCTCTCTCGGTTCTTCTACATCGATTCTTCCACGTCGGTCGGTTACGGGTATTTATCACGTCGCCTATTTTTAGGAAGTTACTAAATTGATAGATGAAAGTTTTGCTGGGTCGTCCCCTACCGACACTGCCACTCACTTATGCAGTATAGATCACACTCTTTTCATTCATCCTTACAAAATGCCCGAACTACCGAAGCATACTTTTCAAAATTCTAGTCACAACATCCTCTTTCAAGCCACATTTTTTGCTTGCGGCGCTACTTTTAATCCTGTTATTCACAGCTTCATTCTTTTATTTCAGATCTATTCCCTGCCAGACGATGATTATAAAATTGACGAAAAGGTGAAGCCTCGTTAACTATCATAGAAATATATTGATCAAAATGTCAGAGGCGGCAGATAAACAAAGGCACACGATGTCACCATTCTTCAGACAGGTAAGAAAAAGAAATTATTTGTTTGTGTCACCGCAAAAGTTATAAACATCGTCGTTTGATTATTTCACTAGTTCACAAAAAATTGTGAATTATACCATTTATAATGTAACGTATAATTTATCGGTAGTTTAAAAACTAAATAAGAAGAAGAGAAGAGACGTATTTTTAAGCGAACAAACTAGCTAGCATCATCGCTTAACATCAGGTGGTCAAAAGATGGTACGCGATAGTTAAAAGCAAAGTTGTTTACCGTTTCCCCGACTTCCCTTCTTTCTACTTCATGACTATAAAGAGTTGGTATCCCTAGGTGGTGGCGGTGAGCGGCGTGGTGCTATACATGATCGGTACGGGCGCCAACATAGCGTACCCCGGCGTGCTGCTGCAGCAGCTACGCCTGCCGGGCTCCGCCATGCACCTCACGCCGGACCACGAGTCCTGGATAGGTATAGTATCCGGCAAACACCTTGAACAAATGAACTTAAACCCCCACTGGATCTTCGAGCCTTATTATTTAGCATTGTGTAGTAAAAATACTTCAGGCATGTACTGCGCAACAGAAGGTCGTAGGTTCAAAACATTAG
>DWLR01005808.1:0-10613 GCA_018246295.1 Papilio alexanor hazarajatica
TATATATATATATATATTGACTATAGTTTTGTTGACGTCGATTATTTTTTGCAAGATGTGTTTTTGTTTCAAATTTTATTTTTAATAAATATTAAGAGAGATTTAAAGCAAAACAAACAAACAGAGTAAACGAGTAAATAAAAAATTAAGCGACTATCGGTAGGCTCGTAGATGATCAATGGGATTAAAATAATATAAAATATCTTCGTTCTATAGGTGGCCGCTATCTAAGGGACACACCACAAAATGGAATGACGATCAAGATTGCAAGAATCCATTTTGTGTAGTTTAGTTCTCTTGCAGAACGATGGGATATCTGTGGATGGATGGGAAATCCTTGAAGATGACCTACTTCCAGGTATCAGGTATGATGAAGTGAATGTAAGATTAATTATTAGTTAATTGCAAATAAATTTTATAATCTTTAATTAAGAAGACACACATTTTTCCATCATGAAAGCTAATTATTTGATTGATAATATTTCCTTCCCAAATAATGTCAGGTATTATTTATGCGAAACAATTTTATAGTAGTTTTGTTACTTTTTAATGTCAAAGTTTAGTATTCTCAGTGTGTTTTACTTTCACGGGTATGTATTTTTACGTGTTTTTAGACAGGTGAAGCTAAATTAAATACGGCACGTACCTACAAAAGCGCAGAACTGAAGAGGCCTAAGGTACTTGTAATAGTAAGTAGGTCGGTTAGTTTAAGAGCGGCGTTCGTGTCTAGAATGTGTAGACGTAATTCAATTATATGGTTTTACCCTACTTTATTTTAGAGAAACAAACCTATACATTTTAGTCATTAGTAATACTAACATAGCCCTCTCCAACAAATCTAAATTTAGGGTTTGAAAGAAGATGAACTATTAATGTAATTACCGTTAGACACTACAATGACGAATTAAAAGGAAGTGCTTAATATTTGTGTGTTGCTATCACACAGAAAAAAGATATAAACAAAGAAAAAGGAAGATCCTTTCAGATAAGGAATTGGAAATATTATATAGGAAATTACGACTCAAAACAGTCCAGAACAATCATCACCTCCACTGGACATGGGCCTCCTCCATTGATCGGATCATTGGGGGAATGTGCCATAATCGCCACGCTTGGCAGGCGGATTGGCGATCGCAGTATGTTCCATCGTACTAAGAAAATGACGCTGCTGCCCGTCATCCGGTGGTCTTTACGTCCAGACACAAGACAAACAGATATGTTCATGCACACAAATGTTTGTCTTGGGCGGGAATCGAACCCACGACCTACGGCACGGTAGGAAAGTGTCTTGCCACTGCGCCAACCGGTCAGAACAGTCAACAGGTAACAGAAAAACCGGCATGTTATGACTATTTTTTTTTTATTATTTATAAGAGCGTCTCTTAGTAGTGAAGATGAATGACATAGCAAAAAATTGCAAAAAATATATTCCTAGTTGAATTGCAGCAGTAGTTCCATCTTTTTAAACACTTTCATCCACTTCTTCGTCGACGTCGTGAGGCTTCTTCTTAATCGGTGGTTGATCACCACATACAAATTTGCCGTCCGCATCTTTCTCGCCGAAAACTTTTAAGGCTTCCGATATCACGCTATTGCGGAGTTTATGTGGGACTCTGGAAAAAACTATGACATCTCCCGTATCGCAATTCCTCTTCAAAAGTAAGTTTTGGACTACGAGCCATTGGTCAGGACTTTCCGGCCTCTGGTAGAAGTCGATCGTGTTATTATCTGTAACTGTTCACGCTAAATTAGTTTTTGATATTACCTATAAGTTTGACAATAATTTTCGAAAATTTCCCATACTTACCATTACGTGTACCAATAATGATGTTTTCTAAAACACCGTGTCCTTTTTCGCATCCTTGTAGAAAATGTTTTTCTGCTTCCAAACTTGATCTTATTTCTAAATTACAATCTTCCCACTCTACAGCGTCATCGAAACTTCCATATTTCTGTTTAAATAATTGCTTTTCCTGTTTTATAAAAAAAATATGCTTGTCATTGAAAAAAAAAAGACTTTTTTACACGATTACGTTACTTATAGAGCTTTTAGCGAAGATACTTTCACAGTTTTATAAGTCACTATCGCAAATAGAGTATACGGTTGTGGCATTTTACAGGTTTTTCTTTTGGTAAATAAGTATCATGAAGTATAATTGAATCATTGACGACATCGTATAACGTTATTGCTAAGGGATATTTTTGGTCAAATAGAAGTTGTCTTAGAGGCTTCGTGTTACCTATGTTCACATTAAAGGGAAATTCGTTCTTTTTTCTCATAAAAATGAAAGTAAATATGATAGATAATATAAATAGAAGTAAATCGAAAAAAAAAGACAATTAAAATGCAAATTCAGATTTTTTTTATTAAGCTTTCTATCAAAATTTATCTTCTTGTAAACTTACTAATACCACAGATTATACTATTGATAATTAACATAAATGTTTGATACTTGCACAGTTTTATTTCTTAGTGAGTTTAATTTAATGAAGGTTTTATGGGACTGTTTATTAGAATAAACGGTGAGTGTACTATTAAAGAAAATATATTTGATAGCGTACCTTCATTGTAAGCTTCCGAATGAACATTTTAAAGCATGGTACTTTTTGTGGAGCGCTGTAATATGCCGTTTGCCACAAATCTACCATTTTATTGAGCACGATTGGACCAGAATATTTAAAGTTTGCGCAAATATCCTTTACAGTATAATGTGCTTCCGTAGTGTTACTTGCAGCTTTAGGCGGTAATGTTGTCTTCTTCGTTACGTCAAACAGTTCTTCGGTGGTCGTTACTTCTTGTATTTCGTCCATTGTCGACATATTGTCAGTTTCCGAACTGGTTGGGTTAGTTGATTCCATTTCACTATCTGAATCTTCTGTTCTTTCATTGTAACCGAATCCTAAATTCTGATCGTCCGCGCTACAGTATAATGTTAACGTCAATATTAAAACTACGCATGATATTAAATTCAAATTGTTCATTCTACAAACACGTACTCTTCCGATAAAGTTATGTGACGATTTGGTTAGTGGCATTTTTCTCGAGACATCAAAGAACATTCATTGTGGTATGACGTCATAAACTTTGACGCACTGTTATGGCTTGACTAACGTATAGTAAATTATATCACATTTAAACATCCCCATTGTTAAAACGTTGTTTATAAATTGACGAGTCATTTAATTAAGCTATTATGTCCACAATTATCATCCCATCAAATGTTTTATGTTTATAATAATAGTCACTGATGATAATAACAAAAGAAATTCATGTGCGACATCATCGAGAATTCAAAGTAATTTGACAAATTAGACTGAACGTAGATAGAAAGGATCATACATTCTTGTTTGCCACTTTAAGCTAGTTTTCATTTTTGAACTCTTTTAAACAAACATCACTAAAACTGCTCTTTTTGCAGCGGTAGGTGCAAAAAGAGCCTCTGTCTATAAAGCAAAAAATAATTATTAAATAAAAATTATTGTAAAGTGCAAATTGCTGAATAAAATCATATCTTTAATTGGCTCTTTGGTAAATAATGTAGAAACCATTTACGCAAATCTGGCCGATATTAATTTATACAGGTATTAACAACTGCCGGTTGAGTTTGCATTCTCATTTTTTCGCCTTTAATCATTACAATATGCCCTAGCCACCAAAACACAGGTTTCTCGTTACAATAACACTGTCCTCTTTCTTACTAATTTACCTTTGCAACGTTTAAGCTTTATTGTCTTATTATTTTATGATAATACGTGCTTAATTTTCTACATCTAACTTTAACGTACAAAGTGTGCCTTTTCGATTTGTGTTGTGTACCCCGAATTCAATACAAATATTTTGCACAATTTAACTTAAATATACATAAAAATAGAAAACCAGTGTTAATCCATTTTATGTTGATTTAAATCAAAGGTTGAGTTCGTAATTCAATTTGGCTTGCCCCATCTGTATATTTGGTCTTAACACACAATATTATCTTTCGCAGCCACTCTGATCTATGTATCCTGCACGTGTCGGAAGTTCATTGTTGCTCGATATTCCTTTGGATACGTTGGACCGCTCTTCGATTGCATCACTCGTTGTACGATCCATTTGATATCAATACGACTTGAGGGTATCAAAAAAGTCTACAATGCATTCTTTTGTATATGTCACTGACAGTTTGTAAATTTGATCAGTTTATAAAGGGAATCATAAAATAGTTTCATCTAAATTTTGAACAAAAAAAATTATTGTTCTTGAATATACATCTTTTTAAGGTTTTATTTTTATACATTAACTATCATGTCCATCCTAACGAACCTAACCCATAATTAATAATAATATTCTAGGACATTTTTCACACATGGCCATCTGATCCCAAACTAAGCAGAGCTTGTACTATGGAAACCATATAACTTATATATGTTTGTACTACATATATTAATACTTTTCTTTTGTAAATACATACATATATAGATAATTACACCCACACTCAAGACAAACAGAAATGTTCATGACAGTTTAAAAACTATCGACAAATGTGAATGATTAGTATGTTCGCAATTTGCTGACTGCTTATAATGTGCCTAGTCCGATTAAAAACTTACAAAGTACACCATCTGTTGGTGACATACAAAGCTATAATTTAATTATGCCAATGCAAATCATTTATTTGGTTGAGCCAAATTATCTAACCATTTATAGCTATAATTATGTTGCTCAGCTGTTAGTAACGAAGTCACGACGGGGACTTGTTTAGGCTGGAATAATTGAGTCCATTAAAGTTTTAAACGTTCGCTTATATCTGAGTCAAAGAAAAGATAAGACACTGAAGTTAAGCTTATTTTAGGATAAAAGGATGAAATTTATATTCTTTATTATAAATGGCTTATTGTATTACAGAAAAATATATACAATTGACGGTTTAAATTTAAAACAAAACAATGACTTTCTCAGAGCTGTTGTATAAATGGGGTGTTACGGCAAGAAAGGTGAATTCTTCGTAGAGTCAAAGCCTTAAATAACAACTTAGAAATGAAGTTTCTCGTATAAATAGGTTATTATGACCTTCATCGGGCCAAAGGACAATTTTTAAAGACAAATATATTCCAATTGAAACTCGACTATTATCTTTTTAAACCCACGACTAGACATAAGCTTTAACCACCGTTTTTAGCTATTATACTCGTACTTGTGTTTTCGTAAAAGACCTTTTAAGTACACAGAACAACGTTTTCGCCCGTTCCGTGGAGTTCTGAGGAACTCTTTTACAATGCCCCAAAGATATATATATATATATATATATCTTTGAAACATCGAATAATTCAATAAAAAACATAATTTCACGCTACGCTTACCATTTGTAAGCGTATTTTAAATAATTACAATCTTGTATCAATACGTAAGTCCACAATATTACGTAAGATAACGCTGGAAATATATCAAATCTGTACTCGCAAGTATTCAGTTGGAATGTACAATTTCCTTTTCTGTATAACAATGCGCTTTACATTTCCATTTCGGAATATATTGAATGCCGTATTTCGAATTTCTCGTGCCATTACGTCTTCGTATTACAATTTTATTAAATTTTTATTAATGGATACTCATTTGAGATCATCTTTAACTTACAAACTACGTCCATTTAGTCAGTTAGTGTAATTTTTGAACAGACTGACAGTAACTTAATGTTTTTCGGGGATATGCATGTATGTATATACGCACGTATGTTTGTATGTACAGTCGAGTTCCTTCACGGTATTAAACTCACAGAAAAATTGCCTTTTTCCTTGCGACGAGCTTAACTCCGCTCCTTCTTACAAATAACCAATTAGGGTGTTATCGATGTTTAGACAAAATAAAGTAAAATCAGTGACGTACCTGCACTGCACCCCTGACTATTGTTATCACCGCTGTCTTTGTTTTCCGCTCGGGAAGTTTTACGATCTCTGTCATTCAGACGAAACCATTATTTGTGGATACTCTATTGTTACAACAATGACCGACCTTTTATTCTCCTAACACATTAAAAAGTAACATCATTTTGGTTGTTGTTTCTTCCTCTAAGTCTCAAGGTGTACGAAACGTTTAAACAATTGTCTCTTTTAAAGTGGACTACCGCCAAGGAACTTGACTGTACATATATCTGGCCCACAGTGAACTATAGTCTAAACGATTTGGAAGAGGGAGGTGCCATTTGATTCGTCTCCGGATTGTCATTGCAGTAGTGAATCGGGTTTACCGGTTTGATCAATTAACAATTGCTTGTGTCATTTAATTATTCCCGGAATTGGGGTTGCCACTAAATAAATCCCTTTAATTTAAACTCACTCTTTACTTTTTAATATTAGACAAATTTTCGTGATTCAAAATAATTTTCCATTTCCTTAAATGAAATTTATCCGCGGTTTGGGTAATCTGCATCAAGACACTCGTAGGAGCTGTACAATGCCATCGCAAACGAGAATCGTTCAAACGATTTGTTCTCAAAAATGTGACGCAAGAGAATTTTGTAAAAATGTCTCGAAAAATCTTTTCTAATATTGAACGAGTCCCACTGAACCATAATAATCTCATCATTTCAGTCTCTTTGTAAATTTGAACATAAAATAAATCACTTACTTTAACTTAATATACTATGCTCTTAAAGGTAAAACGTATTTCATTTGCAGTTCAGCATATGGTGAATTGCATATTGTTATTAAAAATACTGAATATAACAAGGAGATCAAGTGGCTTTTTAAGTTTAAAATAATTATTGAAATTGGTTCGGTATATGTTTTATACAGGACTAGATGTTGCCAGCGGGATCTCAAGAGTTCGAAAGATCGAGAAAATACCAAGTAACGTTTTTTAAATATCTTGGTTCTTGACAAAATATCGTTATCTGGTTTGTCTGATGATAACATCAGGCATACCAACTTGTGCAATCCCATGTTCTTGTTTATACCAATCAATAATTGTCTTTGTATACACAACTCAATTTACATAAAACTATTTACAAATCATTACATTACATGGTTATAACGGGACATAAAGCAGATAGACAAATTGACAGATATTTTATATGGCCTATCATTTGCGAAATCACGCCGTCTTGCTACGTTTATACACCAATTTTTATTACGATCGGTTTGGCTGTTTTAAAGTTCCTTAAAAAAACTCGTGACGCATAGACAGACAAAAATTAAAAAATCGTAGAATTGATTATTACAAAACTTTAAAAAAAATGAAGTTACAGACAGACTCTACAAACTTATATATTAGTATAGTTAAGGCGAGCAAGCGAGAACAAAGTCGCCTAACATATGGAGTAAGCTCTCCTTGAAGGACTCTAAGTCGAGGTTAGGAAATACTAAGTTGATTTTAGAGTTTATCCATTAAAGGTATAAATCTTTTGTCATTAATGTAGATAAAAAATAAGTGTACCAGAAAGGGAACGTGGGCCACACATTTGTTTTTGTATCTCCCATATCAATCACAATAATCCCGCGTCTCTGCCCGACAAACGACAAATCACCATCATTATTTAGAGAAAGGTAACACACAGCTTTACACCTTAATCATCTTATAAATGAATCTTGGTGAAAACTGATGTGTTCTGTTTAGTTTTTAACAAAATAAATATCATCATCGTTTCCTCCCTGCTTTGTTCCTACCTAGGTAAGATTGACACAGAATGTACTACTTTTCCATATTTACTGGACTAAAATATAGTAGACAGATACAGACTGTAGTCTATATTTGACCGATTTTGGCGATACTTTTTACGGGCGGCCGCCTGTTTGACGCCAACCCTTCTTGGAAAGTTTAACAAAATAAATTCCAAACCAATTCCAATTCCAATACAATAAACATCATAGAGAACATTTTATAAAATAAAAAAATTTCAAGCAATTTCGTATTTCGAAGTTTATTTTCTCAAATCTCACTTGCTTACGGCTGTTTAAAAGCTCTCTCTAGAAAGAAAATTATTGTAGCATTATCTACCACAGTGGTCCCCAAAGTTGCCTGGGATCCGACCAACTAGTGTTTCACGACCCCTAGTTTGGGAATCTCTGCTACCACACACCTGTTTAAAATATTCACATTTCATCATATATTTCCTTCAAATTCTCCTTGATTTTTATATAACGTTTCTTTAAGTGGACGAAGATACGATGAATAATGACAAGCGACTGGAGACTCAAACTTAAAAGGACAGAAAACCCATCTTCCCACTGATGTTTTGAGAGTTTGTGATAAAGGTTATAACAGTCTGCCCTTTTAAAACATTATTAAAATAAATTGTCATAAAAAAACATCAACAATCTTAGTTAATTATCTTATAACGAAATCGAAATCCATAATTTTAGTATGTCAAAATATCTTAAGTTATTGATAAATTTAGCAGACCGCTTGAGACAAATTGTTCAATCAATGTAACCGCTGCTTCACAGATGAAGCTCGGTTTTCTGTATTATTGAGTTCCAATTGAGATGTGAAGTTGACTGAAATAATCACTGTAGATCCTTTTGCAGATTGTTCCATTTAATCTTTACTTTATTGCATTTTATAAGCTATCTGTAACTAAACTATGAAATTTTATATTATTCCAAGTGTACAACAAAATAATTTATTGTTTTTAGAACTGGTATTTTTCTTGAATCTACGTTAGAAAGTGCGTAGCACTAACATGAATAGACCCACCTGGTCTAGAAGGAAATACTACAACTTTCTAAAATACTGACAGAATAGGTATTTATGCTTCTGCGTTCCTCTTCTGCAATGAGGTGCTGCAGGCCTAATCATCTATCTATTCCCCATTATTCTCCATTTTCTTATCCTTTCTCCTATCTTAGGTCTTCAACCCTTTAGCTTACCCTCTCCCTACCCCTTAATTTCAACAATACATAACCTAAAATATAAATATAGTAAATAATATACCTAAAATATATGTTAAATGGACTATAGCAATATCGCGTAATTTAACAATAATATAAGAGGAAAATAAAACGGATTTTCTAGCAAAGTATTTTACTATTACAATGATTAATATTCATATGCTTCTTTGATATACATGCAAATCATTTCCAAGCTTATCAGATTGTCGAGCAAAATTAATACCGTTGAATAAACGGACGACAAAATTAATCAAGCTTGCGAAACGATTTTTAATTCCTTCCTCGTTAGTCGACATGCCACCGGCGATGTTTTGTGTGTTGATAAAGTACATACAAAATGTTAGATTAGATTACCGATAGCAATTTAAATAATCTATGAATACTCATTTAACCGGCAAAGTGACTACACTTACGACACAACTCCTAATATACACCTCACATATTAATACTTTTTACTAGTCGTTGCGTTGATTTACACGTACTCCTAAGTTTCAAGCCGCAGTTATCTTTATACCCGATAAAGGTATTTGAAAAGATATTCGCGTTCAGAATCTCTTACGATCAATCTTCTGTTTAATTAATATAACTTTTCTTTACTTACCTCATCATCATCGTTGTAAAATTAGTTAAAGTAGGCGACAGTGTGCTGAATAGCGTACTTTAAATTTGCTATTCAATATAAATGATCCGTGAAATTGGGTACACGTAATCCTTATAAATAACAACGTCCAGATCGATAACTATAACACTGCATATCGGGAAATACTTCTAATTTGCATAATAAAATTTTTTACGATTCAACGATAATTTAGAATAATAATTATTTTATCTATTTTTACCCATTGCCTAGAATATTTGAGTTAATAATTAGTTTTAACCGTTGTCCTAGAATATTTAAGTTAATAATTATTTTATGCTCGTTTCTAGAATATTTGAGCTAATTATTATTTATATCCGTTGTTCTTTTTTTGGTGCCGGGGGTGGGGGGGAATCTTCAAAAGATACCCTGCCTCTGGGGGAAAGATTATATCAGACTTGACTAACCAAAACTCCCTCAATGACTATCCTCAATTGCAAATAGAGTTCCGGGATCTCTGGTGAAACACACTGAAACCCTCTGCACTGAGCTTTTGCGTGCCTCTGCGACTAAAAAACCGTTGTAAACGGGAAACCGTTGTCTTAGATGAGCGACGTGATGAGGTGCGATGCTATGCAAATTATTCGACCAACATCAAACGCGTAACTGATTATGGCGGCCATTGTATAACACAACGACTGTGGTATTTTTATACACACAACGATTACTTGACACTGTCTTTCGCGTCACGTAAAATCGCATCTGTGGGCTGGTGCCCCACAATACCAGCTTCATCCATTTGACCGCATACAACGGGGAGCAATTCGAATCGTCTACGACCAAACACTTCTACCGTCTGTACTATGGGGAGTGTTCCAAATAATTGTTTGGAACAATTCCTGCAGTTACCATCCCCACCACCTTCTACAAACGTGCAGTTTTCCGGAACTTTCTGCACTCCCAGCCGCGTTGTGAAATGATCTGTCCCCAGCGGTATTTCCAAACCAATACGACTTAGGACTCTTCAAGAAGAATGTACTTTTTTTTATAGAATAAGCGAGGCAAACGAGCAGCGGGTCGCCTAACATTAAGTTAACCGACGCCCATGGACATCCGCAACACCAGAGGAACTGCAGATGCGTTGCCGGCCTTTAAGGAGGAAGTACACTCT
>DWLR01005809.1:0-10612 GCA_018246295.1 Papilio alexanor hazarajatica
ACTAGGGTAAACAATGTAGGGAGTACCTATTCAATGCGCTGTAGATTAGTAAGGTCCTGATCTTACGTGGGCATTGTTTAATTTTTTTTTCACTAGCATAGACAGTAACTAACAGTTGTCGATAAATAAATTTAGTTAAGGATATGAAGAGTGGATCGCGAATGTTTTATCTTGAACGGATGCGCGAGCGGAAGAGTGTCAGCCGCTGTAGTATCGCCGCCACCGCACCGCGACACCATGCTGCTGACGTTATATTGAACATTGTTACACTCTACATACAAATTATAAACTAAAAAAACACTTCTTTAGAGTATTGTTTGTTAGGCATTACAGCCTGTAATTTACAAGTAGTATTTCATAAGTATAATAACAAACTTCAAACGATTATGTAAAATTTACTTATTACGTGAAGGTGCCACGAAACCGGGACAGAAGCTTGCAAATCGAAAATCTGTCAATATGCCGACCCTCTTTTATGGCCATAAGCGGTAATGCTTCGATATTATTACTCGGTACTTATTACATGTGGACAACAACAATAAACCTAACATTATTAACGGCTTATAATAGGTTTTTATTTGAGTAAACAATATGTTTACATATACAGAAGATTTTTTGCATACAAAGCCAGGAAATTGTCAATATGCATACTTACCTTTTATTATAATTTCTGAAAAACTAGCTATTTTTTTTTAAAATTAATACAACGTACAATGCACTTATTATTAGAGTAGCGTGTCCTATTGGGATAGGGTAACCTTGCTTCAGTTGGGATTGAGTAAATTGTTCCTTTGAATTTCTAGTGGTACTTTCTAACCCAGCAAGCTCGCAAGATCAGAGATGTCCCTTGCAATGGCACTCTTTTAACGTGGTAAAGGTCCCTTGTAAAAGGGAAAACGAGAAATATGCTTGTTCAAAATATTTTAATTCGATGGTAAAAAGTATCCTTTAATTTTTGTCTTGTCAGCACATTAATCAAAATCCTTAATTAAAAAAAGAAGTAATAATATTGGGACGGTTCTTAAAAGAAAAAAACATGTTAGTATTGCATAATGACCATAACAAAAAGCGCATCCCAAAAGCGTCGTTATTTTTGTTGCCTAGTGCCTGAGATCGGCACGAGCGCGGATGGCGGGAGCGGTCGTCGCCTTGTTGTACAGGCTCGTATTAAGCACATATTCTTGTAAAATTTGCTATAGGAGTGGATGTGATTATAATTTATGATTAAAATACGAATGGCGAAAGTTTTCTTACTCATAAAATGTAGCTAGTGATATACATAATATATGAAGAAATATTCTATTCGTGTTAATATTTTTATTTTTAAATTTTGTATTACGAACCTAAAAGACGAATCTTCACTAACATCTTATGACCCATGTACCATCATATAGCAATAGATAATAACCTCCTTGATAGATTAAAAGTTTTATTTTCGAATACTAAATATCTTCTCCGAGAAAAAACACGATATTACAATGGCAGAGATAACAAAGAAGAACGAAGCTTGGTCGACAGCTGTTTAATACAAAATGCAATTTGAAAAAAAAAAAAAAAACAATGAGCTTTTATGCGTGAGTGCGGCCCTGTTTCTATAGAGTGGAGGCTGAGGCGCGGGAGGCGCGGCGGCGCGAGAGTGCGACCGGCGGCCCCGCGCCAGTGCAGTGAGCGGCGCACGGGAGCCATAACGTGCTATGGCTCTACGCGCTTTGTTCGTGGCCGCGCTCGTCGCCGGCTGCGGAGCCGTCTACAACCGCGAGCGAGACCGACAACGCGCCGATCCCCGCCTGCTCGACCGCGCGTGTGAACTTAGTTCCTGCTATCCAGCTACGGGCAATCTACTCATCGGCCGCGAGTCTCGACTCACTGCGACGTCGACGTGCGGCCTGCAACGCCGCGAGCGGTACTGCATCGTCTCGTACTTGGACGACAGACTCCGAAAAGAAAGGGAAACTTGCTTCACGTGTGATTCTACGAACAAAACGATACACAAACCTGACGAAAATCATCGAATACAAAATATTATTTACAAATTTTATCCGGGAACCAGATATAGATCGTGGTGGCAGTCCGAGAATGGAAAGGAAAACGTATCTATACGGCTTGATATGGAAGCTGAATTTCATCTTACACATTTAATAATACAATTTAAAACGTTTCGTCCCGCTGCAATGTTAGTTGAGAGATCTTTTGACTTTGGAAAGACATGGCGTGTCTATCGCTACTTCGCGCACAACTGCGCCGAATCCTTCCCGTTAGTGCCGCGACATTCTCAGCGAAGCTTAACTGAAGTGGTTTGTGATTCCCGTTACTCCGGCGTCTCCCCGTCCACCGAGGGTGAAGTGATATTCAGGGTGCTACCTTCTAATATAAATGTGACGAATCCGTATTCGGAAGAAGTGCAAAATTTGTTACGAATGACGAACCTTAGAATTAACTTTACGAAACTTCACACTCTGGGCGATGACCATCTTGATAATCGAGCTGAAATAAAGTTTAAGTATTATTATGCTATATATGAAATGACTGTTCGCGGATCGTGTTCTTGTTACGGTCACGCATCCAGATGCCTGCCCATGCCCGGGGTCGAATCGAAAAATAATATGGTACACGGCCGCTGTGAATGTACTCATAACACTCGAGGATTAAACTGTGAATATTGTGAAGATTTCTACAACGATTTGCCATGGCAGCCAGCCGTTGGGCGCACTTCTAATGCTTGCAAAAGATGCACATGTAATAATCATGCCACTACCTGTCATTTTGATCCAGCAGTGTATAATAAAACTGGAAAAATAAGTGGAGGTGTTTGTGACAATTGTCAACATAATACAATGGGTGTAAATTGTGAACGCTGTCGACCTACATTTTATAAAGACCCCAATTTAGATATACAAAATCCAGACATATGTAAACCGTGTGATTGCGACCCAGAAGGTACTACAGACAGAGAAGTTCTGTGTGACGATGAGACGGATCCCGCAAATAACAAAACCGCTGGTCGGTGTATGTGTAAGATTAATATTGACGGAGCAAGATGTGATAGATGTAAGGATGGCTTTTGGAATTTCAACCCACTAAATCCTGAAGGCTGCGAATCATGTACCTGTAATAATCTAGGCACAGTCATCGAAAGAGGATGCGATCCGTCAACAGGTAACTGTTTCTGCAAACGTCATGTCACTGGAAGAAATTGTGATCAGTGTCTTCCAGAGTTCTATGGCCTCTCAGACAGTGATGATGGATGTCTACCGTGTGATTGTGATGTTGGTGGCTCAATCGATAGAGATTGTGACGTAATAACTGGACAATGCAAATGTCGCCCGAACGTTACTGGTCGCCGATGTGATACACCGATACAAAACTTCTTCGTAGGTGCTCTCGACTCGATCGTTATTGAAGCCGAATCAAGCCAGTGCGATTCCCAAATAGATGACAATGCAATTCAAAGTCAGTTATGTCACGTTGTCATACGAGAAAACTTCCCGGATGGCCGTAAGGAGACATGGACCGGTCCAGGGTTCATGAAAATACCAGA
Organism: Papilio alexanor hazarajatica; assembly: GCA_018246295.1. Taxonomy (NCBI): domain Eukaryota; kingdom Metazoa; phylum Arthropoda; class Insecta; order Lepidoptera; family Papilionidae; genus Papilio; species Papilio alexanor. The sequence continues at coordinate 3,539 of DWLR01005809.1, forward strand.
AAGTAGCACTTTAGTTTTTAAAATAAATAACTTAAAAACAAGTATGAATTACAATGTCTTAATCCGATATGAACCTCAAGCTCCTATGACTTGGGAAGAAGCTACAATATATGTTAGGAGACTAATGCCAATAGATCCTGATTCACCGTGCGCAAATGTGCGTCCTGAAGACGACACGATTAATACCTATTTGCCAGCAACACAGCGTAGCGTCTTAGTCAAACCGTCTATATGTTTAGAAAAAGATAAAGAAACCGAAATACGAATATATTTAGGCCGCCAAGATGGAAATTCATTTAACACTAGAGCCTCTATTTTAATCGATTCAATTGCACTTTTACCTTCTATTGACGATTTGCCTTTCTTGACAAATGGAAGTTACATGAGAGATGAATTTGATCGTTTTAATTGTGGTGATTCTTATTACTATGACTTAAACAGAGAAAATATCCCCGACGTTTGTAAGAAGTATCACGCTAGTATAGGATTTTACATAAGAAATGGGTCCGAGTCATGTCAATGCGATCTAACAGGGTCAAAAAGTCACCAATGCGATCCGTATACTGGATATTGTCAATGTGTTGAAAATATTGTTGGTGCTAGGTGTGATCGCTGCGCTCCTGGTACGTATGGTTTTAGTAAGTTTGGTTGTAAGCGTTGTGACTGTAATAGCATTGGAAGTCTTGACAATTTCTGTGATGCTACAAGCGGACAGTGTAAATGTAGAGCTAATACTTACGGTCGAGCCTGTGATTTGTGTCAACCAGGCTACTTCAACTTTCCGAACTGTCAACAATGTGATTGCAATGGACATGCCGTTGAATGCGATGATAAGACTGGCGCTTGCAAAGAATGTAGAGATTATACAGAAGGGCACCGTTGTGAGAGATGTGTTGATGGATATTATGGTGACCCAAGACTTGGTGTTGACATTCCTTGCCGACCATGCCCTTGCCCAGGGGTTAAGGGTGATCCCAATAAAAGCAGCCACGCTGACCGATGTGAGTTAGACCCAGAAACGAAAGATGTTGTTTGTGATTGTAAAGAAGGATATGCAGGGCTTCTTTGTGATGTTTGTGCTGATAACTATTATGGTGATCCTGTAAAAGGTACTTGCGAAAAATGTGAGTGTAATGAGAATATAGACGTCACAAAACCTGGAAATTGCGATCCGTATACTGGAAAATGCTTACAATGCTTGCACAATACAGCCGGTGAACATTGCGAAATCTGTGACGAAGGCTACTATGGAAATGCTTTAGAAAAATCATGTTACAAATGTAACTGTTCTGAGTTAGGCACAAACTTTACGATAGGAAATTGTGATCGTATAAGCGGACAGTGTCCTTGTTTTAAAAATGTTATGGGCATAAATTGCGATCAATGCACAGAAAACCATTGGAGAATAGCTCTTGGCACAGGGTGTGATCCTTGTGAATGTGATCCAATTGGTTCCGTATCTCCACAGTGCAACCCCTACATAGGTAAATGTGATTGTAAGCCAGGACATGGTGGTAGGCAATGCGATCAATGTCAAGAGAACCACTGGGGTGATCCGAATATAGAATGCCACGAATGTGAATGTAATTTATATGGATCAGTATCTCAGCAATGTATGCGTGAAAATGGATCATGTATATGTAAACCTGGAATTGGTGGTTACAATTGCGATATTTGTGCCCGTGGTTACCTCGGTGACGCTCCTCAATGTTATGCTTGCGGCGAGTGTTTCGACAGCTGGGACCGAATAATCGGAGATTTACGCACTCAGACTGAATATGCTATTGGGAATGCTAGTAAAATAAAAATAGTAGGAGCAACTGGGGCATACACGAGAGATTTTGAAGAAATGACTAAGAAATTATCTGACGTAGAAAATACACTTAAAAGTGCCAAGCAAGGACAGAGTACGGTAAAAGATTTGCTATCAAACATTACAAGCTTGCAGAATCAATTAGCTCAAGCGGACAAAAAAGTTAAAGAGAGTAACGATAACCTCAATGACATAACATCTAAAATTAATTTAGGTAATGTTACTCTAGATGGATTGAGATTGAGTATTGAGCAGTTAAAATCCAAGACACTTGATTTAGGCAACAATGCAACTAAATTACAAGAAGCTAATTTAGAAGGCGCTCTTAATTTAACTCGTGAAGCTAAACAAAGGGCATCCAAAGCAGCTGACGAAGCAGAAAATGTACAAACAATTATAGCTGATACGGATCGTCAACTTAAAAATACTGACAGATTAATAGAACTACAGTACCTGAACTTTAATAACACTCAAAGCGAAAATGATAAGAAGCTGAATGATTTGCAAGAACAGCTGTCAAATTTAGAGTCCCAAATACCTAAAATTAATGAAAAAATGTGTGGGCAAGAAAGTGACACTTGCGATATCTGCGGTGGAGCAGGGTGTGGAAAATGTGGTGGAATATCTTGCGACCAAGGTGCTATAACAAAAGCAGAACAAGCACTAGACTTTGCAAATAAAACTGAATACAGAATAAAAGATCACGAACTTAATGCAGAGGATTTATTTAGATCGATTTCTCAAGCGAAACAAGATACCATTGCAGTACGTTCCCGAGCGAAAAGTTTATTAGACGAAGCTAGAGATTTTAAGACATCAGCTGAAAGAGTTACCAACGAAAGTCAGGAATTAACAACAGAATTAAAAGAATTTTTATCACATACTTCCAATACTCCAGCAGACGTAAGAACTTTGGCCAACGATATCTTGAATTTATCTATTCGAATCGAACCCAAAGAAATCACAGAACTATCGCAACGTATTAATTCTACTGTTTCACAGCTCACAAACATTGAAAATATTATAACGGAAACTAAACCTGACTTAGAAAGAGCAAAGGCTCTTAAAAGTAACGCGACTGCGGTAAGCAATGATGCTAATTTGACTCTTAAAATGGCTAATAAAGTTTTAGAAGCATTGGATGAAGCTCAAGCCGCACAAGATGCAGCAGAAAACGCAATCGACAAAGCAAATAATGATATCGAAGCAGCAAAAAGTGATTTGATTCCTATTGCATCTGAAACCGAACAAGCTCAGAAAAAGGCTATGGAAACCATGGATGAAGTCGAAGGTCTTCGCTTGCGACTCTCAGATTTGCAGAAAAATATTTTAAAAATTGAAAGTGACGCAGAGCAAGTTAAACAGGAGGCTAATGACGTTGTTAATAGAGCCGAGGGCGCAGAACAAAAGGCCCGAGAGCTTAGACAAAACTTTAAGCAAACGAATATGTCTCTCGCAGAACGTGCCAGCCAAACATTAAATTCTAGAGAACGAGCCCAATTGTTACTAAACCGTGCAACAAAACTTGCCAGCGACACTCAAATGCAATTAAAACTGTTGACTAATATGGAAGAATTATATAATGATCATAATGAACAACTTAGTACATTAGAGAAAGAAATTGGTGATCTTAATACTCAAATGAACTATTACTTGTCTGAAATCACAAAGCGGTCTGATTACTACAGATCTTGCACGACGTAATGACATACATAATGATAAAAAAACGCTTTTAAGAGTCTATTTTGTGTGCCATGTTATTTTTATTCCACTAATATGTTTTTGTATGTTTAGCAAAATATAAAAACTGATATGAGATTCAACAAAAAAAATATTTTTCAATATTATATAATTTTGTAATTGATTTACCCTCTAACATATTTTTATACTCGTATAATTTTGGTTATTTGTATGAATTTTGTACAGTTAGTTGTGTTAGCATGTACGACTTGCTCTTGAAAAACAACTTTTTAATACACAAACAGAACCTCCACTTTAACTTCAATACATTGTGCTAATTATAAATCATTGTTTTCTTGAAATGTATGAGAACATTCTTCTAGTAAGAAGTTAAGGGTTAAATTACTTCCACTTAAACTTATTCCAAAGAATTACATATAGTTTTTATAGAGTTGTATTACCTATTAAGTTTTAAGATAATAAATATATGTGACTTCACGTACTTTTTTAAGAATCTCCGAACTATTTGTCTGTGTGTAAGCAGTAAGAAATATTTTGCATTTATACTTTATATATTAATCTTGTAAAAATAATTTATCTTGCCCCAATGTAACTACTAACATTTCTGTTATTCTCATGTATAATTTCACTTGTCAATGTAATATTGACTAATTACAAATGTAATATTGACTTTTTTTTTAATACTTTTGAAATATTTTTCCAGAATTTTTCTAACGTGATGTGAAAACTGTTCAATAATATACGAGGCATTTATACTTAACTGTAGTTTATAATTAAAGATGTCCAACCAATATTTGTTTTTTTTTTTAATTATTATTCCTTATACATACGCATTTTATTTAAAATTGTATAAATGTAATATTTTGATATTCGGTCTGCTCATTATTTTATAAAGGCAGGTTTTAATGCGCCTGCTGAGACGTCTGGACACTAGATCCATATGTATAAGTAACCTTATATAAAGCTGCGCTACGACAGAGGACATTCTGTACTCGAATTTATTGTCCCTTACAGTGCAGCCCAAATTTAAACTTCTCGTCTACTTTAAAAGTAATATTACCGGCTCTGGCATTTTCTCAAAGTACTCTTATATTCCTGTATTCGACGCATTTGTACATATTTTAATTTATCGTAATTCATCTTAGAGCCAACTTTATTTGCTTTCCTGTCCAACACTTCTGCTACTCTCCCTACTTCCCCTCCTTTGTCGCTTCTAGTAAAACAAGATCATCCGCGTAGCTTATGCAGTTTGTTCAGCTGTATTCCATTACTCGAGTGCCATTACATGTCTTATGACATATTCGAGAGCAAAGTTCAACGGCACGGGAAAGGTGAGGCGGAGAAGGACCTAATATTCAAGGCTGGCTTGAGATGGCGGGATCGATAAAAATGGAGACTTATTGCAATATTGGTTGCCGTAGTAATGTTGATAATAACGACTTTTTGACACATGTTGTATCATATATATCGAAATTATTAATATACATGCAATTCAATTACAAAAATATTAGCTGGGAAATTAATATAAGAACGCGTGCGAAGCCGCGGACAACACTTAGTTTTATTTAGGTTATTTAGTCTACGCGCTACGTCTTATTACAAATTAATTAAATCCAAACAGGGCTTGTCTTAAGTCTAGAAATGTATCAATTTTTGATACATCTTCGGATCCTAAGGTTCAATTACATTTCTTTTATCATAATTAAATAGGGCCCACATGCTAATGCCTCCTATCCGAGATTTTTTTAAATTGGTTCGTAAATGACGAAGTTCTGTGGTTGGTAACACACAAAAAGATACAACCGAATTGGGAACCCCCTTTTTTTTTTGAAGTCGGTTAATAAAACGAAGTAAATCTTACATTTTGGTTTGTTTTCTATTTTTTTCCTCGTAAACGAAATTGGAACAGATTGCATTAGTGCCAATTATGATGATTCAGTCGCTGCAGAATAATTTGAGATGAGAAAATAACGTTTTACATTGTTTTAATTGATAAATACCAAAACACTAATTTTTTACACAAAATAAACTAAAACGTAACATTTGTAAACAACTATAAATAAAATTCTTACTAACCAACTATTAGCGTTTGTATGTCGTGTAATTACATAATGTAAGTAAAAAATAATTTGGCTTGACGTTTTTGTTTTTCTTTCGTGGCCCCAAACTCAATGCCTCATTAAAAACGATTCAATCGATTTGAAAAGTATTCAAAACAGAGCGGAGTGAATTTTAAATAAAGCTTAAAACAATCAAAGGAGGAAGGGAAGCTGGATAGTAAGACGAATTAGTTCAATACTTTGACCATACTATAGGCTATAATATGTACTAGCAGCGACCCGTCCTGGGTTTGACCACCACATATAACGTATTATACAATTTTAAAACAAAGTCCTCCGCTGCGTCAGTCTGAACGCAAAACTGCTAAACGGATTTCCATGCGGTTTCTACAGATAAAGAGTGATTCATGGGAAAGTTTTAGTTTATAATGCATAACTTTTTAAAGTTTTGTGTAAATTGGTTGAAGTATGACGGTCATTATTGAAAATGTCGGAAAAAAGCCAAGCCGCTCGGGAGCTTTCATCTAAAATGCTGTGTAATCTCTTTGAGATACAACAAAACAATGTAGGTATGGTGGAATATTCCTCTTTTATAGGTCTGCAGAAAAATCCGCAATGGCACAACATATCTATGTTTTACACGTAACTCAACAATAATCATATATTTCTAAAAAAAAAAAAAATACATCAATGCATCAATACAATAAAAAACCGTACATTACTTCGACCCCATTTCGAATTCAATATTAATCCTTATTCAAATAATTATGTAGGTAAGTTGAGCATTCATTGTAGATTATAATTGTCTTACACATCATTTTTTCAAATTATTTAGAAAATATGTCAAAACAATTAAAAATACCCTTAACCAAAAAAAAATAAAACAAAGTCCCTTCTGTTTGTCGATTTTTTTTAAGTATTAATATACTAAATTCATAAAATAGCGTCTTAAATAACATACGCATTTTAATAGATTTTTTTTTTAAAAATGTTTGTGATTATGATGAAATATTGTGAGACAACCGTAAAGATAGATGATATATCATCGCGGACTATATTGTGGACCTGTGATATATTGTTTTGTTTTGTGTTTATTTATTTTTATTTGATATTTTTGTCAGGAACAATATATTTAAAACGATAGATGTCAGCCACCTCTAATTGCTTTATCGGCTTACCTCCTGAACCAATAATAATTTGTAATTGTCGGGAAATTTAAACTAAGTGATTTATTTCCTATATTAGAAACTTTACTGCACACATATATTGTACAAATGCGGACTTAATGCCTATAGACATTCTCTACTAGTCGACCATACATTAATGTAAAAAAGATACTTGGGACCGCAATAACTGAAAATTACCAAGAACTCGCTGTCGCGCTTTCCTTTAAGTGATATACCATGCATCCTGAAAGTAAATTTTATATTAGGTTGGCAACTAATAAACCCGCCATCTCACAGTACAAGATTATTTTATTTTTTAGAGAACTAAATACAA
>DWLR01005810.1:0-10611 GCA_018246295.1 Papilio alexanor hazarajatica
TATATATATATATATATATATACGTTCTACCGTGGGGTTTTAGTCGGTGCAAGCCCGACGTAACTTGTCTCTCACCCCCAGTGAGATAAGTATGCGAGAGGCATTTCCCCACGACACGATAAAAAAGGTAGCAATTTCTACGGCAACAATTTATACGAGCAATTTAAAAACAACGGAAAGAAAAATCAATTCTTTATGGGTAGTGCCAATGAGGTTTTATGTCCTACAATTTTATTTTGGTCTAATTTTATTCTGGAAATATATCTGCGTGGAATGCATCGTAATTTACATGTTAAAAATGTATATAAAATTTTTGTTATGACGTTTCGAGATTGTTAAGAAATATTTAAATTGCGTTGACATAACTTGTTTTGACATCTGTTTAAACTTATCTTGAAATTAATCTAGATGTAATCAGTATCAAATATTCATAATTCCAAGGTATTTTCGATATTACATACGTATATGTTATACGAATCAAGGCGTATTTTAAAAATCTTACGCGAATGGTATATAGTAAAAATAACCTGTGGAATTTTATTAACTATCTGTTCCAAGAAAAGTGGGCCATGGAAATGACCTTCCATCACCACATTTCACACCCTTGCAATCAAATATATTTCCTTCTCCAGTCTTTTTATAGAAATCAACGATCTTGTGATTGTTGATGACTGCGATTAGCGATTTAGCGATAGTTATGTAACATCTGGTGAACTTGTTCGTAGGTTTTTTTATACAACAAGGTGACAAACGAGGAAGCGGTCACCCAAGTGCTCAATGCTACCCATAGACATCTGTAATAAACATCTGTAATGATTCGCATGAATCGCAGATGCGTTGGCTATCTTTAAAAGATAGAGGGGAAAGACAGAAAAATGGACATTTCCTTCTCCCAACCATGCACTTTCCCGTCAAATCCTCTTTCGCTTCTCATCCTTACCTTTTTATTAGAAAAAGGTGGGAAGGAGAAGAAGACTAAAATTAGGCCTCCGGCACGTCATTCTTAAAACAAAACGTAGAATACTTTTACTTCACGTCTTCGTATGTCGTTTTATGATTAAACATCTGGGGAAGTTCCCGAACATATATATATATATCGTTTAGAGACTGCTCGAATGCTTATAGCGCATCTTCCAGCGACGAAAATTGTATCCCTTTGAGCTGATTTTTTTTTATTTTCGGAAATAAAAAGAAGTTACACGATGTTGGATCAGGGCTGTAAGAAAGGTGATTTCGAAGTTTGACCAGCGTGCTGCCCAGGAAGTCCTTCGTTTTTCCTTGTGCGCGGTCGCGTTGTCGTGGTGAAGCAGCAGCCGGCAGGGTCCTGTATTTGGTCGCTTGTTGCTCACTACAAAGAAAGCTTCTGCCAAGCATTAGGTAGTATATCGTTCGGCATTTATGCTTCTTTGGATCTGTAAAGAAATTGATACCATGCAGCCAGTCAAATTGAAAAAGCTCGCGATCAAAATGTTTCAACGATACACGGTTGCCTTGGAAAGGCCTTCATCCATGAATGCCATTTGAAGTCTCTCGTACAATTCGACCGGTTTCAGGTGACACTTAAAATCGTAAAAAATCATAGCGCGATAGCGTTCCCATCGGAGATCCACTTTTCAAAGAGACTTGGTGATTTAAATTAGCTCGCAAAAATGTGGAGGGAAATTTTGAAATTGTAACGTACATATTTTTACTTAAAAATAATCATATTTTCAAAATTTTCTTTAATTATTTATTTATTATAACTTGCCAGTCTCTCATAAATAAAAATTTTATTCGCAATACTTTCGGAGTGGCCTGGTATAATGGTTATTGTATTATCGTCGTTATATCATCGTGCATGGATAAAAACACGCTAAGTTAATAAAAACAAATGCATTCCAGTAATAAAATAATTTCATTTTATTTATTGATATTTATACAGAATATTTACAGTATAGAGGCAGATATATTCAGTAACATTACAGAGTATTTTTAGCTTGCGTCCACTCGCTTTACATTAATTAATTTATTAAGGTAAGGCACCTTTAGGAAGCTAAGTGTACAAGTGAAAGTTAGGTGACATTATTTACAACATAAGATCCATAATTTAATCGATTATTATTAAACGAAATCGATTAATCAATCACAGTATCAAATAAAAACACTAAATTTGTATTTGAAACATACACATGAGAAAAGTTTAATAAATATAAAACACGTTTGACAATGTGATATGAAAGATTTCGATTTACTTGTATATTGAATTTATTGTTTACAGTAAAAAAAGAAAAATGGGTGCTATATTTGAATATTTCTTTTAACTGGGGTACGCGGCGTATTATCGGGACGAAATACAAGCCTAGACAAATAACTGAAGCCGCTGGATTAACAAACTAACAGTACTATTTCGATAAATTTATATTAAATAAAAAATACAAATGGATAACAAGAAGTGGAAATATAGTGCAGTTTTAGCAATTATTATTTATAATTGATTACAATTTCATTATCTATACTAATTGTGATGTCGAACGCGTTGTATAGTTGTAATTAATAGTTAAAAGATATAATTATCAGATTAATAAAGACTAGGCGATGTAAGGTTTCAGAGCTGAGTACAATAAGCACTGAAACTTACGCTTGTGTACAATAGGTAACAACTTAAAACTATATTTACAACAAAACATTTCCTTTATTATAATATAATTAAATTAACGCGCAAAAATTCAGTTGATTTCAAATAAAGATGCGCCGAGTCTTCGTTTATTGATCAATCAATTATTTATAATCGATATTTTAGTTTTAAAAAATATCACGGGGTATGATTATTTCTTTGGAAACTCTTCGACCACGTGGTTTGTTGAACGTCCATTGATTTAATTATATACTTTATTTTATGTTTAAAATCATTTTGGAAGCGTTATTGAAACTTTTTAATTTCATAAGCGTTATCTTTAGAGTGGGAACTCGATACGTCAAAAAATCGATATCACGTTGCCTTGGCGCATCTCTATTTAGTTACTAAAACATGCTTACTAATATAGTACATTTATTAAAAGTAAAATGATAGTAATAATGTAGTTAACAATGTTGATCATTTAATTCAAATTATTTGCATTTACATTACGAATTTGTAAATTCTTCCGGAAAACGTTTAGTTCATTTTAAAATACGAACCGAAAACTTAGTTTATTGATATAAATAATAAACATTTTATTTCAACTAAATTCTAAAACCAACCTATTTGTGACGTCATATTTCGTTGTTCTCACAACCGCTTTGTAACAATAGATAATTATTATATAAATATATAATACATACGAAACAAATTTAAGATATTTAAGAATCGAATTAACTACTTCGTATAATACAAAGTTACAAAAATTCTAACATCATTGTATGTGTCTGAATTAAAAATTAAACAATATATAGTTGCGTCAAAATACAAATAAAACAGAGTATCTGAAACAAAACAAAAAAATAATACATTTCCATGCATAACGCGATTCCATCACATCGCCTCTCAATATCAAGAGGATTGAACGCAATTCCATTTGATGTCGATTGGTGACATGATCGATCTTTCGATCACGTCCACACTAGTTTGGCAGCCAATTTATTTTTCTATTGATACGTCATATGTAGACGAAAACATTGACGTTAGCTTCCTGTAAAGATTTTATGCGTGCATTACTTTTTTGTTCAACTCAAGGTAACGTCAAGGTCTTTTTACATGTCAGTGAATCCTGGTTTAGATTTTAGCAAAGTAAAAACTAAAAACCACTCAACATTTTGTGTAGTTTGAACGAGGTAGTGCATTGTTAGCTAAAAAACATTACTCGAATAATAATTGACAAGTTTCCTTTAAATTTGTCACAGAAGAGTTCTGATGGTTCTGGGCTATGGTATGTCGTGGTACCAAATTTACAAATCCCATTCGTGAATAGTTAAGAGAGTATATACATATTATGGTTTCCATAGGCTGACCACCATGGTGGTGGTCGATATATCAGGGTCAGGCATTTACACAACATTCACAGAGGAACACAAGGCACTTAAAAATTTATCAAATTAATTATTTAAAAATACAATGTGCTTTATTTGGTATGGTGCGAGCCGGCCAATGAAATTATTTAAAATATAATTAAATCAAATCGAACATATTCAATATTTAGTACATATTAATCATTTAAGACAAAAAAATACATATATTTTTTTGTTTAGGGTTTTTGAAACAAGAATATCGATTTTCACACAGTTCATACTCTGGTCAAAATTGAATGTTTTTCATTATTCTATTTAAAATAATTATAAAATTATTCAAATAGTTTAATAAAAAAAGACATAATATGGAAGAGTCCCATAAATTTAGAAATTAGTTATCGATATTTTGTGTAATTGTCGATATTTTTTAATAACATTTAACAACCAATGGTGGGTTATAGTATAGCATATCAACTTAAAAGTTAGTTTAAGTATTAAGGTGTTTAATATTCGCAAAAATACAACGTAAGTAAATTGTGTAGGGCAGCCATTTTCTGCTTCATTAAATTCATAACATAGTTTACAATTTAGCTCAAATCTTTAAAAACACTTTTCTAATATGGAATCATAAGGTTGTTCTATTTTCAAGAGATAAAAAAAAACAGGTGAGGTTCTCAATTGTGTATTTTTTACGTTTGCTATCTTAGAATTATGAACCGATCATTCGTCATTTATCAACCGATTTAATTTTTTTTATTGGGTTCCATATAATTTTGACTGTCATTGAGAATCTTGGGCTTCGAAGATATACCGAAAATCGACAGATTTAAAACAAGCCCTGTTTGGACTAAATGGCTTTATAAGCCTTATAATTAAAAGTACATAAACTTTACGTTGGGGTTATTTTTTGTTGAGATTATTAAAGATTACGTTAAGAATTGACAGTTATTTTTTGTAAGCAAAAATTGTTGATACATTATCAAGTTGTTCACAAATCTACAAACTTTATATTTTTACACGTGATGTCGATCAGTTGTCTTTAACCATCATAAAAAAATGTCACACATTGTATTTGTAGTATATTCCAAAACCTGACAGTATTTAGTACTAGTTATTATCAGTTCTTTAAATACAAAAACCATATTAGATTCCTCGGTAACCTATTAAGGCACTAATTAAATTACACTAATACGGCGGACTTCACACATTGGATTGGTTTTGTATCAATATGAATTGATCAATAAAAACGTACAGCTGTTAATAACATTGTTCTTAAGTGCTCTTTTCATAAAACCATCAATGTGCATAGTCCTCATTCCTTACGATCATAGCACAAGGTAAAAATTGGCTTGAAAATCAGTCTTTATACAGCGCCTTCGTATGGCGATGTTTACAACACACCAGTACATTATGTAGATAACCTCAATTACAACAAACTCGTAACGATGATCGCTCAATTTTATCGGTCTTTAACATTTTAAAATGGAAATGAAATACAAGTTCAAGGTTAAGCTTAATGATAATAGCGCCATCTATTAGTCTAAAGTATAACTAGGATCAGCGCCATATGTTATAAAACAGTAGCACTTTATCGACATAACAAATAAATCCACCACGCGACTCGAAAATTTTAAGCCTCATATCACACGAACACTAAAGGGCATAAGTAAGTACATACAAGTCACTTCACGGTACAGCTCGTCAAAGAGATTGCGCATTCCGTTTACCGTTGGATATCACAGAGCTGGGTCGGAGCGGGTGCATCGACTAGTTGCGCCCTCTCTACTGCTACGAGGCAGCCTCCGGGGGCCACTAACAGGGGGGATGAAGAGCTTCCGACCCATACTTTCTTGACATCGTCTGAACAGTGTTGAGCCGGGGACATGTAGCCGCCTCTGTAAGAAAAAAATATAGGTTTAAAGGATGAATGGAGAGTGATACGACAAATCTATGTTAATTCATCTCCCTTCCCTTTTCCCTCTTACGTAGGGTCGGCAAAGTATGTACTACTCTTCCATATATCTTGGACTCTACTGTAGTCCATGCTGTAACTGGTTTTGGCTATAGTTTTACGGCCGGCCGCCTGCCTGTCGCCAACCCTACTCACGAATAAATCTATCTGTTCAATATAAGTTTTAATATTTATAATTAACATTAAATCTATGTTAAATTTATGTCTATGTAAAACGAATTATAAATATAAAAAAAGAAAAGTGATGTGCTAGTAATAAGTATACGTAAATGTTTGGATGTAGAAAAAGCGAGAGAAAATCCGTAATCTCTGCCTACGAGTGAGTGTTATGTATATGTTTAGACAAATAAATCACTCGTGCCCGTAACACAGAAGGAAAGTTTATCTTATGTTCATTCGTCTATTATTGTTGGTTAACAAAACAAAAGGTTTTTTGTTATCATTCAAGCTTCTTTAAGTATAAACTAATGGGATGAAGTTGATAACCCTTCAAATTATATGCATCTAAAAACAGATGCCAAACATCTTGCTTTAATAAACATCCTGTGTTGTTGCTAACGTTACTTCCAGTTAGTCGATAAGTTTATATGTAATTGTAAAGTCAGTCTATGGTGACCATATGGTAAAATGTTAATTTTGGGACATTATTATTATTGACAATATATTTTTTAAACATTAAATCAATACTTAAAAGGCAATGAAATAGTTGCTCTGAATTAGTAGTTGTAATAGGGGGGGGGGGCAGGTTTAAGGTCAATGCTCATTAGTCTCCCGGCACCCGGCCTCTGCCGATTCACGTCGTGAGATTGGTATACCTAATATTGATTTAGGCAAACGATCGACTCACGAACAAGACTGCGCGGCGTCCATTGGTTTCGACACCGCGATCGTGGCCGTCTTGGAACATACCTTAGCTTCCTATCAGCGTGCAACAGTGCATCGGCTCTGAGGAGGCGTACGGCGACCGCCACGAGCAAAAAGAGGATGAGCGCGCCGCACACCGGCACCGCGATCGTGGCCGCCTTGAACCACACTTCGCCGTTGTAGCTCGCACCGCGCTCCGTCGCCACGCCGTTAGGATCTGCGGAAAGAGAACATTATCTTTTACATAAAGTCGAATATCTTCTATAGCACCTCAGCCGTCACGTCACCTTTGACAGATGTGTCAACCGTCATAATAACATTACACACTCGGTACTTAGAAGCACGCGCTTTAATGAACCAAGGCAACGCGAAGCGCACGTTCGTGTGTCCGCACTGTCCGTCCAATATACGCAATTAGATAGCTCTTAAAGCACGCGTGAGGTAAAAAGAATTTTTAGTAAAAATTAAGTTTTTAAATGAGTTATTCCTGGACACAATATGTATAAAGCGCGACGTACGCGATTTTTTTAAGTTTCTCATCTATCCGAACATGACCTAAAACGATTATATAGCCAGTCTCTGATGTGAACATTGTGGAGCCAACATAGTACCATTATTTAATATTGACATACATATTATCAAAGTATTAAGTCTAACAAACTTGTTACAGTAGACGTATGCAAAACATACGATCTGTAATATCATTAAACAGTAGCGGTCGAATTCGGCGTATCGTCCCACACTGCGTCCTTATGTTCTGGGAATGGATGCCAGGTCAGGTATTACGGAGGTCTGTTATAGGTTCCAGTTAATAACATTATCAGAAGTATGTCGAGTTCACGATAAAGAAGTGGCCTGACCATAGACAACGTAAAGGTTTTTAAAACTCCACTGTCGCATGGCATGTTTTAAATATATTTAAACTTACTTTTGGACGATGTAGGTGTATAGAATTATAATCAATGTAACTTCATATACTACCTCCATTTCTTTTGCTAGTTTATGCATAAAACTTCGAAGTTAATCTTTATTTAACTCAAATAAACAATTTGAAGAGCGATTTTTAGCGTAGCTTCTGCTTGCTTTGCTTTTTAAACATTTTTTAACTAGATATGTGGCTTTTGTGTTATTAATGTTAATAACTATATCTTTATATTTCATCGAACATATATAACTGGCATAAAATAGTCTAGTAGTACTTATTACCAGAAATGTGATGTACTAAATCAAATATCGATACATAAAGCGTAAGGAAGTATACTGCTCTACAATGAGTTAAACATGTACATACATACATATGGCATGTATATACATATATATATGGCATGCATTCACTTTCGATACAAAAGTATTCCGGTTGCAACTCGTAGAGCATATCACGTGTACTTTCTATTCAACTGGTTTGTTTCACTCACATAAGGAATAAGTCCAGTGGGACTATTCAATCATATCTATACATCTATATATCATAGATATATAACGTACTAATATCGGAAACTGATTATTGATACCAGACATCGCCCGGGTCTAGGACATAGTCAATGTTACCACTGGATAATATAGCTTCTATAGTGAAATAATAGACCAAATCAAGCTGGCTTTCTTCGTCATAATATTTCCCATAAGCTCACCTGTCGTTTAATTGTATGTCATAATTTTCGTTGTACTTCCTTCTGTAAACGTAGTTTCAAGCACGAAACATTATTCGCGAGAAAGTTCGCCATATATCCCAATGTAATGAAAAGCGAAAAAAATAATAGAAAGATGTCTTTGTAAAAACTTTAAGCAATTCCACTACGTCGTAAAAGAGAAATATGTAAGAGTAATTAAAAAGATTAAAAGTGCATGCCTTGCTTCGATGGCGCGCTCGTTTGTATGGTCTTTTCAGTCGCAATGAATTTTGTTATCGATTAATTTAATTTCGCTTGTAACAAATATCGCTTATTATCTAATGAACATAGTTTCGCCTAGTAAGCGTGACGTAATCGGTCTCGGGTTACACGTAGAGTTTACACAGTCGAGCTGACTCAGAACACTGTTTAAATTAGATAAGGACGCCGCTAGAATAATAAGCAAACGCTCGTGGAAACTTCACGTCCCAAGGAATTTGTGTATTTGTATGTATGTACACACAATTATAACTATGTAGTCCTTGACGTTATTACTATAGATTATGATGTTTTTCGAGATTTGGTGATATAAATACACAAAGGAGACTACATCTCTCTCTACTAGTAGTTAAGTTGCTGTGGGTTTACACAACGACTTATTTCAAAGGTTTCGTTTGTCTTCCGTTACCCTCAGAGTTTTCTAGTTGAGCTCTTTGGGTTGTTGGTCTAATGTGAACTTTGTCTGAAATTTCTCGTGTAATAACAAAGCTGATGTGTGCATTATTGTGCAAAGAGCATCCGCGTCTGACAAATCGTTAATTAATAATCGGTTATAGCTTCACATGATGCTAACAACAAAGCACTTACGCTCGTTACCCAGTGGAGTAGGCAGAGATTACGGATTTCCATTTGGCACGATCCTGGTACATTTCTCTCGCTTCTTCTACATTCATACATCTACGCGTGCTTATTCTTATATTAAAATTTAAATTTTTTGCACTAAAATATCCTGAACACGGAAATTCCTTAGTATATTGGAACATAAACCTATAAATCTAAATCTTTCATTATATAATTGGCCCATTTAGCGATTGTTTCTAAATTTTACCTATTCATTGACATTTGTAAATTATGTATCTTTAACATAATATGAAAATAATTTTAATTTGTCCAAGGTAAAAGCGATCGGACCTCTCGATCTAAATCAATTATTTTTTTTGCGAACCTTATTTGCCTAATACAATATATTGATTCCAGGAATCGACTTTCGGTGCAATTCAGCTGAAATCAATTTGAACATTTGCCGAGTCATCTCATCGACGTTGTTTATTTCTTCTTGCTTTGAGTTCTATTGATTTTTTTTCTATATTATTGCAGTTTTTGTGTTTTAATGTTAACCCATCTGAAATTGGTGTTAAATTTTGTTGAGCATTTTAATAAGTAAACATGTCTGATAATGAGGGTTATATAACTTTTAACAGATTTAAACTCTATCAGAGTTCACATCTGTTGCACGAATAGTCCGTTCGACCGGTGAAATACCACGACCTCACATAAGACAGACGTGAAATAGACGTATTCTGTGTTTCGTCTGAGGGGTGAGGTCCTTGAGGCCTAATTTTGGTCCTTTTCCCCTTCACATCTATTTTCTAATGAGGAGGTGGGAAGGAAAAGAGGAAAAAAGGATTTGACGGAGAAAGGAATGGACAGGAGAAGGAAACGTTCATTTTTCGTCTATCCCCTCCTAGGCAACGCATCTGCAACTTGCAAATGCTGTGTGCGGATGTCTATGGGTGGCGGTCGCTTAGGTGACCGCTTGCTCGTTTGCCACCTCCTTGTTGTATAAAAAAAAACTATTTTCCTTAACTTATTCTGACAACATATAATAACTACTTGATAAATACAAATTAGGTCTGATAAATGGTAGAGAATGTATTGAAATATTTCAACATAATGCTTTTGTTGTTAATAATAGCTTTGATTTGGTAACAAAAACACATTAACAAAAATTATATTTTATACAAAATATATACGTGAAAACAGCTTTCTTATTTTAAGGCAGTTGAGTAAGATTGTTTGTATCTTTAGTAACTCGAATTTCAATTGATCCCACTTTTAAAGAAGCCGTTACCCTTACCTTCTAAACAATAAAACAGACTAACTATAGTTATTAAAATTTTAATTTTAATAAGAATGTTTTAT
>DWLR01005811.1:0-10611 GCA_018246295.1 Papilio alexanor hazarajatica
TATATATATATATATATCATATATATATATGTCGCACTCAACTATGATCACAATACAGCTAAGACAGCTGGATCGGATATTTCGAATTATAAAATCCTGTGTAGTATGATGTTTGCGTCATAAACTAACAACGACTCCCTTTAGAAAAGAACATCATTATTCAACGGTAAGAAAGACGCGGTGGATCGAAACAAATTTTAATTTCTATTATTTATTATTTTTTTATTTATTACTACATTTATAATAGAATACAATATTTATTATTTTTAACAGTTAAACATAAAAGTTTCTGTTTTCACGGAATATTGAACATCATACTATTTTCTGTAGTAAAGCTAATGCTAACTGTTGCAGTGTGAATCAGTAATGTACTTCGGTATTACAGACAATATACAATATGACTGGCACATTACCAGCACCTTATGCACCTTCCATTAAAGTATAAACTCTCTACTTTTTATACAAAATAAACGACTAAGCTTAGATGACCTAAGTAATCGCTACCCATAGGCATCTGCAAGCAGTCACGAGTAGCATATACGTTGCTTACTTTTAATAGACAATAAAATATACATCCCATTCTCCGTCAAACCCTCTTTTCTTCCCACCGTTATCTTATTAGAAAAGATGCTGCTAGAATTAATGTAGTCAAATGAATTGTAAGAGGAAGCGCCAGTGTCTGTAACACAGTGAAAACTAGCACAGACACTGACGTTCACTCAGTCTCCAAAAATGCATAGCGTTGTATATAATAGTATATCAATATTTTTGTTCCATGGGACAAATTGTTTCTGGCGTTTAATAATAAATATTTTTTTTTTATTAGAAAAGGAAGAGAATTAAACTTGTTGTTACAATGAACTGTGTAGGAATCTATTAAGTTCGTATATATGATTATGTTTTATTAAGTATGTTTAATTACGAAGAGAATAAAAACTATATTATTGTAAATATAACCTTTGTAATCTTAGAACGAATGATAGCCAAGAAGTGTGTCTGTAGTTACTTTATGTACGACTTAGAACAATTTGCGTGGTAAGTCCGTGACATCCTAGATCAAGTTTTACGACATTTGTGACTGTGTCAGGCGATAAGAAAGGTTTTATTCGACCTCGGAGAAGCTCAGAGCTTGTTAAATAGTTTTGCTATTAAGAAAATGGTAACTGCAGTTAAGTAATATTATGTGTATGTAGTGGATAAAGAAAATTTAAACGAAGTTTTTTTTTTTCGCTTTGCGTATAACAATACTAGTTGGTGTAATGTCTTCTATATATGAACCTCTTAATGAATAAGTGTTTCTGCTTATTTAAGAGCAGTTCTGTGTAAATGACGATGTTAATGATATGCTAATATATGATAAACTACATATGAATAAAACAGACTACTAAATTCGGAAGTAATAAAATTCTCCCATTTCCTAGCAATGATTTTGTCACTGTATACTAGTACAAAACAATTCGGGCTTAACAAAGAGGGTATCGTCCAAGGAGACAATTAAATTATATCTGCAGCAGTGTGAAGTAAGAGCGTATGAACGAGCAAACAGTCTGAGTTTTCAGGCTGCAATCCAATTATTTATTAGCGCCGTTGTTTGTGAAAGCTACAAGCAACATATATTTACACAATTCACTCCATTCAATATCCCTTGTAGCTAGATTTGTTTCCGAATCATGCATTTTAATTAATGATATTTTTACAGTAAAAAGAGTAAAGCTAACAACCGGTTTTCCTCGTGTTATGTGAGTAACGGTACCACCACACCTGATGTGTATGGTAACGACCAGGTGGGTTGAATATGTTCTGCTAGCGTTTATGTTAGACAGAGGAGGAGATAGAAGAATAAAGATTGTAGGAATTCAGAGCGGAGTTGAACCTTAAAATAATTATAATAGTTTTAGCGTATAGTGTTATTTTTTCTCTGCAGATTTTATATGACGAAAACAAATATTAATGCGTACATATTCCAATGACTTATATTTTAGATATCTCCTCTAATATCAATCTCTTCGATCTGAATTAAAAAGTCAATATTTCTTTTACTTTGATAAATACATAGCATAGACCAATTGTAACACATTAACAACGATAAGCTTTAGATCATTCAAGAGCGAAGTCAGTGTAATAGCTTTCATTAGACACCTGGAGGCAAATGGCCTGCGGTAGTGAACTCTAATCTCATCATCCATTCGCCCACTTAGTTACAGTTCCCGCACTCTCACTTCCAAACTGAGCCAATTAAAGTAAGCTCATTTAAAGTACAAACTATTAGCCATTTGTCCGTAGCGTGCATTTTGTATCATATTGCTGTAAACTTCTTACAAAATTTACTAGTTACAAGTACGCGACCTCGATTGGATGAATTTTAATAATATCAGTGTTGACTTGAGAGTTAATAAAACCTTACTAATGTAAGGTTTGTGTATACTTAAGGTCGGACTACTCCTTTCTAAAAAATCATAAAAGGAAAATCGCTTTAATTTGCCAGCTAAAATACCAGCCATTAGTCCAGTCGATTGTATATACATTTGAAATAAACACATATTTTCTTTTATATTATAAAGGTTTTTTTCTAATTTATTTCTGTTGCAAATACTTTCTTACGGACACCACATTTCTTTTTAAAAACTAGGTACCAATTGAGAAAACAATTCTTCTGTACGTATTAATCGTAAAAGATGTCGAATTATTGTATCTTTACATATTTTAACGCCGATAGATTTTACATGTATATGTATGTGTCGGTAACAGGGAAAACTCTGACAATAGCGGTATTTACCGCTGTAATTTTATAAGTTGAGGAAGGCATGAGTTGTCGAGCAAGACGACAAATAGGAACTTGTATAATAGAACCATGCAGTGGCTGTTGTGGTTGCATAAATGAGTCAGTTCTACTAAGCACCACAACCTCGCTGATTACTACACATAGATACATACTATACATTTAGTTTTATATATATATAGATATAACGAAACGAAATAAAACTGTTCTTCCTTCATGTAAATATATGTATATATTTTTAAATACTTTGAATTGATTTACTTAAAAATAAATAAAGTATTACTTTCCTGAAATATAAAAACACGATAGAGTTAAAAGCCTCGCGCGTCGTTACGGCAGTGCGGAATGGAAGGGTCGAGATAGGGAACTTTGCGGGGATTAAGCAATTTATGTTACGACCCAACTACTTACATATATTAAAGACGAATCTTAGTGTATTAACATGTGCTTACTAAAGTTGATCATGTACAAAACTTATAAGAGCTACACGTCCTGTGTTGATATGGTCCGATGATTATGCTGATATAACGTTAATATATTTGATTTAATTATTTATCTACACAGAGGATAATTATGAAATTAATATAAACATACAGTTGTTAAACCAAAGAGCAAATAAAGCAAGAAAAATTTAAAACGAAATAAACGTATATAAAATATAAAAAAAATTATATGAAGCAATTAAAATTTCTTTTGTAAAAGAAATTGTAGACATCAGTTTGTTAGAAACTATCCATAATTGATTCGGTAATCTAGATAGAATTCTTTTGATAACCCGATGTTGAAAGTAATTAATTAACGTAACTAACAACGAAGTTCATGGATAAAATAAGAAAAGAATTCTAGATCAGCAAAGTATCGATCTTACATCGTTATATGTCAAGTCTACTTTATGCTGTGAAATCGAGTTTTTCCATCGGCATCGACGTCCTGAAAAGTCAATTTTCTTCTACACTCACTTTGACAGTTAATAAAAGGCTCGATAGAGATGTAATTTGAATTGCTAATGTTCTTTTTTTTTTAATTTACTTCGCAGTGCCACGGATTAAGCATGCCATTACATTCAAATATTAATAATATATAACTTTTTCGACTTTTTTTAATTTTAATTTTTTAATTCGTCAAAAGCTATAAAAATTAATATAATGAACAGTGGTAGAGCGCGCAGCAGAAACTTAAAACATAAGGAAGCAGACGAGCATGGGATCGTCTAATGTCAAATAAAAAATAATTTTACAAGTACCATAATGGTAATTTAGTAGTTGAAAAAATATTTGGAATTTCAAATATACCATTTTGTTTACGTCACTCGAGACTGTTCATATTAATAGCATGAATTAGGAGAAAAGGTCGAGAAATATTGCTAATGCACAATTCAGAAACAGTGTTGAAAGGGACAACAAAAATCAATCGTGTTACCCACAGGCAATATACAAAATAAAAACGATAATCATTGCCGATCATCGAAAAACCAGTAATCGTTGATGTATGTCTGACTGGGTCACCGGCCATAAGTGCTTTTGCCTCATTTATAACTTACCAATCGCATGTTCATTACTTCAAATTGCTTATACATTGCGTGTTTGTTTGTAAATGTCTCTCGTATCTGACTAACGACCCATTCAAATGATTTAGTATCAAAATAGCTGTGATGCATGATGGAGTTTAACTTGATACATTTGATTATGTACTTGTAGATAACAATACAATTCTGATTTTAGATATTGACAAACATTCAAAATATTTGTTTCTTCTTTCTTGTTTTTTTTTTTAAATGTACAATAAGTGTGTGTACGTTGTGTATTACTGCGATAAAGAAAACCAAAGCAATGGAAAGCGTTTCGATCGACGAAACCTTATTTAAACGAAATTGCTATGTCAATAGTAAAACGATCGGTAGTTTTGATATGAAAATAATTGCTGAAGCTTCCATTTTAATAACGTATCTGTTGTCGTTGTGAATTAGAACTTTGTGAATAAAACATGATGTATTCAGTCGCTATATCATAAAACATAAAAGTTGATGTGTAGTTTATGCTTTATATAGTTTATACTCTATATATCGGAGTGAAACTGTAAAGCTTCTTTGAATTACTTTAATTATTTCATGAATCATCGATCATTTACATTACACACAAGCTGGAAAGAGCTAAAACGCTGGCTTCCTAATTTTTTTGATCAAAAGAGAAAACAGACAAGTAAGTCTGACTGATCACTGGCTAAGCAGAACTTGTACTATGGAAACCAGAGAACTGATATACTACATATTACTACTTTTCTTTTGTAAATATATACTTATATAGATAATTACACCCAGATCGAGACAGACATTTCGTACACGCAAATGGGTGGGAATCGAATCCAAGACCTGCGGCCAACCAGTTAATTAATTTTAATTTTAAAACGAATATCCCTTGCTGTATGTTATTTTGAGGAGAAAGAAGATATATATTTCTACTAAAACAAAAAATTCTAAAGAGAATGCGATTTTGTAGACCTAACACCATAACACTTTAAGCTGTAGAATTTTTAAAAACACATTTATTTCAGTGTAAAGTTACTTTTACATGTAAATACAACAAATATACATAAACTCACCATTGTATGTTGAAAATGACTGTCATAATTACACTAAAACATGACTTTTTCTTATCTTCCTAAATACAAAGTTCTATGTTCTATTTTAGCTAAAAGCGGAAATTACAATTTTTAACATGTTGAAAACCATTTAAAATCGATTACGAGCAGAAGATTTCCGATCGCGTGCGGCGTTTCCGGCCGGACGATATGAATAAACAAATAATTCCGGGTAAAGCCCTCGTCACACGTGCGGCTGAGACATAAAACGCGAACGCGAGTGTTGGTAATTGCTGTAAACGATCGCGTGATTGCAAAACGCGTCGCTCGCCCGACAATATCCGGTAATACCCACGTAACGACAATAGGATTCGAACTAGTCGAATTCAAATTGCGTACTAGACGTGTCGCAGCGCGATCTAAGTACCCCAACGTATAAACTTAATTTTATAATTCAAAAATAACCTGAGTTCGATGTTAAATTATAGAAAACTAAGATTTGAAATGTATAGTGTCTTTCATCCAGTTCTCAATTGTTGAGTTCTGTTAAGATACTTAATGTAGTCATTTATTTTTATTTTTTTTATTTAACAAAATCAAAACCGACTTAAGATTTATATAATTATTCCCTATTTAGGAATAAGAAATAGAAAAAGCTTGTTGTCGATTGCTATGGTAATGTTGACAATAACAAATTTTTGACACATATCTTTTATTAAGATTAATTTACGCGAAATCAAATTATTAAAAAAATCTGATTTTATTTACAACCATTTATAGTCAAACTACGTTTCATTCTATATCCATTAATTCCAAACAGGATTTGTCTTAACTCTACTAATGTGTCAATTTCCAACGAAAAAAATTAAGTAGGATTCTTGCGAGTATACTTGCGAATGACTTCTGATATATTTTTAATTTCGGTTCGTAAATGATGAAGTTATGTGGTAAAACTTTACATACTTTTTAGGAGTATGTTTTTATACATTTTAATACAACCAAATTGCGAACCTCCTGCTTTTTTTGAAGTCGGTTAAGGATATATAATTACTTACTCCATCTACGATTCAAATTCATTTTTCCAGTATAATCTCTTGTAGTAAGTACTCTGGTGTTGAAGCGTTTAACAATATCGAGTATTCCGTTGAGCGGAATGACAGTAATCGATGGCCAAATATTTGACCGAAAATCCGAACCAAAGCTATTCGGTGCAATTGGTTTACCAACTCCACTGCCAATGAAGAAATAAATGGAATCGTATCTAAAATTTTTCCACTTTTTTTGTTTATTTATTTATTTTTAACACTCACTAATATACAAATTTAATACCTCGCCAAACTGACTAGCAGTTTGTTGGCGATTTAATATTTGCACTCACACTCACTACAGTAAGAAAAACCATGACAAAAAAATACAATTATGTTAAAGAGGCCAACTTTAAACGCTTGCATTGTGATATAATTTAATTTAGTTTTGTAACGATAATGTAAAATAAAAATATAAAACAATCGCTGTACTAAATGATCCTGGAATGCCCACGATACCTTCTATTAAATTATTATATCTATATTTCTAATCAGCATTACCCTTCATACCATACCCTTCAGTTAGAGGCACAAAAGCGGTACATTTTCGTGAAAAAGATCTAAAAGAACCGTTACAATCATACAATGATCATGATAGAAATGTACGTATTGATAAATAATAATGTTTATGCAGAATCTCATTACTTATTCATAATTTAATAACATTATTGAACTCAGAATAATTACTTTAGCTTCCACGCTAATGGCATTGATAAAGTCCCCGATAGTGATTATGTGTTGAATAAAATATTATGTTTCAGTAAACATAGTAATGTGTAGTGATTCAAAAGAATTTACAACGTTAGATGATTAAAATATAAGCAAATAAACTTTTTTTAATTACATCATAGAAGTATTAATGGATTAATATTTTAAGTTAGTATTGTAGTAAGCAATCATAAAATGAGTAATAAATAATATGTATGTACAAATATTTATACGAAAGCTAGCAAATAATTAAGAGTTGTAATAAGGGATGAATGGCCTTTTACGTTGTCAAATTGTGTGTAAAAGAGACACGCAGTGCATTAACATATGAAAAGGTATAATGAAATACAATGAGAATATAGCAGAATGAACATCTTAACCTTAATAGTATTATAAATGCGAATGTTTGTATGGTTATTTGTTACTAGGTAGCTCCACAACGACAGAACGGATCTGAATGAAATTTGGCACAAAAACAGGTATGATAAAGATAGGTTTGTCAGATGGAATAACACAAACTTTTTATGTATAAAAAAATGTACGGTCCCTGTTGTTCTATTATGTTGAAAGTAGTATTATAGAAATCATTTTTAAGACTACGAAAAAAACTTCACTAATATCTGAAAAGTTCAACACCTTGTTTATTCCACTAACTTATTTTATATTTCTCACTTCAGTAGAGTGGAAATATCTACGTGATGCGGTGAATCGTACAAAAACTGTCGCCGCAAACACTCTCATTAATGCGTTTCATCTATGATTTATTTTACCGAGAGCTTAATGACGCTTCCTCGCCTTTCATCAATCAAAAGGTTGCTACTTCTCAAATCTTCTAAAGTTTTATCGTATAAAACTCATTATGTTGAATGCTACGTAGTGTCTATATAATCACTACGGTGTAGCAGCTTTGAATATGCAATTTTATGTTGGTGAAAATACGAGTATATAAATTATGCGAGATTTATGAGTCTGAAAGTATAAATAATATAAGCTTATTATGGCTTGACGCTTGAGAGAATTATTATTAGTATTTATAAATCTTCTTAAACATACCGAGACTGCTTGATCTTAAAGCAAACATCAGCGATATTTTTGACATATCAAACATTTTTGCTATGATTTTCTTATGATATGATAAACGTTTGTCAAATACAAATGTTGAGCTCAGAGCTATCGTATGAAAAAAATTGTTCACTCTAGAGATCATATCATCAAATACTTCAGTTTAAATTTTTGTTTAAATTAATTATGTCGCCCACATTTCCGGCATCACCAGTAATGTATGGATAAATCAGCACAACGAATGAATATAGATGCCTCACTTGACTTACAATATAATACTTGAATACAATAGTCTACTGTGTCTCCACTAATTGTGCTACAATCAGTGAGATATCATTAATGATAGGAAAAAAAACATAATATGTTATATTGCTTAATCCCATGCACGTTATTCATTGTATGTCTCATTAAGATCAATATAATATAAACAAATTAGAAAACAATCACGTATGTTAGTCTTTAATCCTCTGAACTACAATTTACATCTATAATAAATGAACATTCGCAAAACTTACCTGTTGTAAAATACAAATAGGTACTAGTCATAGCAAAATATTATAATCCATGTGTCGTTCTAAATTCTTGTCATGCAGACATCAACGTGTAGTGGATGACTGATATTTATTAAACAAACAGTCGAAGTCACCAACTACGGCTCATTATATGTGAGCTTATATCAATGTTTTACGAGCCTATCGATCTAGCACATCAAATTACTCTGTTATTTCTGACAACACTTTACTAACACGTCAAAATCTATTGCAGACAAACAGAAGTTAACGTAAGTTTTAACCAAGGTTCATCGACATTAAACACCAAGCGTCCGATTACAGTCCACGTAATAAATGTAAATAGTATTTTAATATATTGTCATAATTTCAAATTAATTAAGTTTCTCTTTGGGAACTCTACTTCTTCTCGACTCTAATACAGTTTTATTAAGTTGTTTTAAATTTGACAAATGATGTTTTAAATTTGACAAATGAATTGTTGATTTTTTTAAATAAAATTTTAGTGTCTTTTTTTTTCAAATAATGGCATTAATTTAATTTCACCAACGTAATGGTGTAAGAAATAGTGGTTGCGAAAAAACCCAAATGAATTGAAATGGCAAACTAAAAGTCAAATCAAAAAATATGTTAATTTGACATTTCAAAATTAATTAAGTAACGATACTTATCACTGCCAAAAAATAGGGCAACGGTTCCGGTAGTCGGGCATTTCTCCACGTTCCAAGCCCTCCTCACTTCTCGCTTCTAATTTACGGCCACACAACGCCCGCAATCTTACTTCCAACACACCATTATCCGCACAGCTCAAATTAACCGACTTGCCACTTTATCAGCTAGTAAATGCTTAAGGTTTTAGATCCGCCTACAATCAAGAGAGATTAATGAAAACCATTTACTTTAGCCATATTATTAAATTTCATGTTTTATACAAAGATTTTGTTAAAATTTTACATGGTTAATTTTTAAATAAATAAAATTGAATAATATCCAGTAAAAGGTCATTTGTGTAAAGCCCGGTAAATAATCAAAATTTTTCGCAATATCGATGTTGATATAATACATTAAAAAAGGAATACATATATTAAAACAAGACCGAAAAATTAGGCTTAGTTAATTTTTAAGATTTATCAAGTCGCGAGCGTCTGCTAAAATATACTGACAAACTTTCGAAGTAACTTGTTAACACTTCAGCATTAGAAGTAAACTTTTCTCTTCAAAACCAACCGGCACTGAGATAAATACTTAGAAATCGCGAAATTATCGCGGAAGAGGTCTTCGCGAATGAAATTACAAGACGACCGAAACCCGGACAATAACTACACTTGTCTACAGAGCTCTTTGAATTTTTATCGCTTGCTGTGGAAAGTTTTTTAATCGAGGTTTCATGTTTCTGGTTTAATAATAAAAAAATAGAAGAAAGCTTGACAATGTATATCACATCAGAAAATAGGAAACAGCTATTGCAATTTTGTAGATGGCTCTCTTTGAAATGTTTACTTTTGCTGCAAGCAGTAATATATTTATACACGGATGGATCGGACAAAACTTATGACATTCTCATATTTGTTCTTGCTCAAATGGCTTCATTATATAGAGTGTTAAGGAGAGAATCTTAACAGAAGTAGAGTCCGCAACAACATCTGTTGCACGTATAACCCGCTTACTTATTTAGTGCTGACTAACTTTACATCATTCTTAGACGATTCTAACTCGAAATAAATTTAAAGAATTATTCAAATGACAATTACTGACATTTAAATTTCCCTTAATGAACAGCCGATAAATTTGCATTAATTTATACTAATTGAAATATCTTAAAACGGATTTAATTTGGAAACCTCCGTGGGAATGAAAAAGCTAAGGACAAGAATATTTCGTTAAAGTATCC
>DWLR01005812.1:0-10611 GCA_018246295.1 Papilio alexanor hazarajatica
AAAAATAAATTATTATTTTAACTTTAATTACCGTGTTTTATTTTCATTATCATTACTTTTGGATCACCCCTCGTAAATTCAATACGCGTACTATGATACTCCTTTAACTTAAAAGTTATTATCTTTTACTATAGTGATTAAAAGTATGTTTGTTTTTATGACCTGCAGTTAATTAGCAATAACATTTTTATATCTGTATTTTTATTATATTGTAACAGCTAACACCGAAAAAGCGTTGTATATAAAAATATCGTTCAGAAAGAATTCGCAAGTTAAATTGGCACTCATCGATCAACGAAATCGCATTTCATATGTTATGTATGGGAAGACATCTCATAATATGCACGGTGATATTTTACCTCTACTGTCATTTTACTACGTCTGACATAAAAGTTATGTAGTCACGAATATCAAACTATATTTAATCAAGTAACTTTTTGATATATGTACCCCTGTATGTTGACATTAACGGAATTGGAATAGACAGTGATAGCAATATACGTTTTTCTTTAACCGACTAATTGAGTCTAACAGTCGCTAAGATTCCTCCTATCGCTGCACATTTGAATCCAAATTAGGCAGCATCAGGTTGGCTTCAATACCCATCGAGCCTAGTTGAGCCTAGTGGCTCATCATAGGTTCCCAGAGTTTTTCTAGAAAAAGAAAGGGAAAAGAAGGAAATAGCAAAAATTAGGCTGATCGGTTGGCGCAGTGGCAAGACACTTGTCTCTCGCGCCGCAGGTCGTGGGTTCGATGCCCTCACAAGACAAATTTTTGTGTGCTTGAACATGTCTTTTTGTCTTGAGTCTGGATGTAAAAGACCACCGGAGGACGAGCAGCAGCGTCCTTTTCTTACTACGGATGAACATACTGCGATCGCCAACCCGCCTGCCAAGCGTGGCGATTATGTCACATTTCCCCTCAATGATGCGATTAATGGGGGAAGCCTGCGTCCAACAGTAGATGATCATAGGCTGAGGTGGAGGTGGATCAAAAATTAAAGAGGAATGGAAGAAGGGATATTCTGTCCAATCGCAAAAATATTGCAAGAGTTGACATGATTATAAAAAGAAAATAATACAGAAAGAAATAAACCAAAGGTTTAACTAATGATTTTGAATGTTATGTGATACATATTTATAAAAAAATCTTTTCTGAGACTCTACTTATTTGCATGAAGCATATAAAAAACCTAAAAGACATAATTTACAGGCATACTTTTAAAAAAGGTCTCTATAAATTTGACCTCAGCGGTCATTAACGCCAGAGACATGACAAGAGACCGGTGGAACACATTATCATAATAATTTTCTCTAGTCACTGAGCTCAAGTATGATCATTTCGACCTCCCCAGTACATTCATATTATATTAAGCTATTTTATAAAAAATTGCTGAACCTTTCAAAGAAAATATAAAATCGGCTCTCTGTTAGTTAATTTAACCTAAAGCATAATATCACCCGTTGCTAAATAATGTTTGTTATGAAACAACCTATATAGCTTTTAAATACTACAATACTTTAGTATATTTTTATCATGGTAGTCAATCTGATACGTTTTATTCGAAAAATATTGGAAGATAATAATACATACAACAGTCGGTGTGACGTTTATTTCCTCCATTAGATGTCAACGTCCCGCCTGAACGACGCGGAGATGACGGGGCGGACAACTTCCTGAAGGACTATCCGGGAAAGCACAGGACAGTAGAGCCTGGGATGAAAACATGTATATACATTACATAGTGCAAATATTATGCTACAAATTAAATTACTTAAATTAAGAAACACGCTGTAGACAATCATAAATAAAAAAAGCACATTAGAAAGAGTATTTTTTTTTCTGGTCAATGGTATTAGATATGCATCAACTTATTTAATAGATTCCACGATAAAAGAATTGCTTATAAAAGTATTCAAATAAATGTTTATCGTGTATGTGTTATGAAACACATCCTATTACAGTTTTTATCGTTACACACTCTTTGCTAAATTCGTGCTGGTAAACGGATCCTGTTGGACCTTAAGGATAAGCGTAACAGTTTTTATAGCCTCATTACCCTACTAATCTCGACATGGTAAATTTTGATAGGGTCATTAATACAAAAAGGGGTTTCCCCTAATATCGGCGGGCGGTGGACCACTGAAACGGCGGTAAAGATAACGAAGCCCCTGTTTTTAATGTTGCGCTCGGAATGGACATGTCCGGCGTGTTAACGCCTCGATGGCCTCGCTTCTGTTCTGTTTTTAGCGGACCTCGCTTTTACATTTTGCATGTGTCGATGATTTTTTTGGTTCACTATTTTTGTAAAAATGTCTTCCACTTCGCTTGGACTATGAACAGCTTAACGCACTTGTAATAATTTCAAAGTACTATTTACTATTGTGGGATAATGACAATCATTTTTCTGTGTTAATATCAAAGTAAAAATGCAGTATTAATTTCAAAACGTTTACATATTAAAAACAATTGCTAGTCGCTATATACGTGTCTGGACTACAATGTGAAAAATTGTTTCAATGAAAGTGTATTGCCATACAACTTGTATTTAACCGTCAATGACTTGTTAGGCGACTACCGTAGCAATGGTACAAAGTTAATTTAGATAGTGTTACGTAAGTTTAAAGCAAAAATTCACTCTTACTCTCCCGTTAGTCAAAAGTTTTAATATTTGTTTCCTCCCTGTCCAAATCTGATCACGCCTATTCGCTCATACAAGCCTACTGGGATTTAGTGAGCCCATGACTTTCAGACAGTTGTTGGTAGTTATTTTCTAAGACTTTATCTCTTTTGCGAACTAGGTTAGAAAAATTGTTATTTCTAATTTTTAACTAGGATCGATTTATTTAAAAAAAATTGCTTTGAAAATTGAAATCATAAACTCTAAAGGTATCCATCATCCATCTCAGCCTATAATCTTCCACTGCTAGACATAGGCATCTGCTATATATTGCATCACTGGTGGAAAATGTGCAATAATCGCCACGTTTGGCAGGCGGATGGGCGATCGCAGTATGTTCCACCGTACTAAGAAAAGGACGCTGCTGCCCGTCCTCCGGTGGTTTTTACATCTAGACACAATACAAACAGAAACGTTTATGCACACAAATTTTTGTCCTGAGTGGGAATTGAAACCGCTACCTGCGGCGTGAAAGGCAAGCATCTTACCAACCGTGTCAACCGGTCCGTCATATCAAAGGTTATATAACATAAATACAATGTTATATTACAATAATTTTAATTAATATTTAAGGTTCGTTAACTATTAATTTATATTTTACGTAATAATATTCCAACGTTTTAATTGAGTGAACTATATTTATTAGACTAATAAACTTTAATTTTACATAATTTCTATCAAGCAAAGCAAAATTTAATTTACAAGAAATCAATAGCTTTTGTTCTTTCAGTATTTACACTTTCAGAATAAAGGCTAATTGGATGAGTAAACAAATTGCTGTTGCACAAAGATTCGGTTGGCAGCAAAAATTGCAGCCATAATCATCAAATAGAATAAACAAAGGTGAATAACAAAGTGCACAAACAATGCCTCAGTAAGGGCTAATTACACATTACACAAAACCACCCCTAGAATATCGATTGTCGATTACACATAATACATTTTCTTGTTATCATTTTCCTTTCTATGCTCTTTGTTTTGAAGATCCAGTAACTTTAATGCAACGGATAGCTTTTTAACGATTCACAACTGTGAATTTCTAATGTAATATTTTCTAAACGTGAATTTTTTGACTGAAGACACCTCCACTAATTATTGTACTATAAAACGAAGTATAACTAAAGTTAAGTAATTTTAATAAGTGCTTAAAGATGACATTGTGAACGCTGATTTTTAAAATCACTTACCATATTTCAAGTACATTTTGTAAGTGTAAACATTATTGGTTTCTGCTTGAAAGATGCCATAATTTTAACCCGATAGGTGCTGTTGTTCAGGTTGTGCGCAATGAAACAGCTAAATTCCAATAAATACATTTTGATAAACAATAATTTGTCTCCGCGTTGTCTCACGCCTTGCGTCAGCTCAGCGCCCGAACATGAAGTATGTTCCATGTTAGAATTTGACGTGTATGTAATTACTTAGTCGAGTACCGCACAGTCATGCGCTGTCATTTTCGCTAACGCCAACGCGAGCCCCGTAAGGGGTGTGAAAATCGCTTAAATTCAACCTATGTTAATTTTGTCAGTGAATTGAGGTCGTTTTTAATATTGTTCTATTGTACAAACAGAGAAAGCAGTGCCCTGAGTCTTTTTGCGAGATCTGATCAGAAATTATTAGATTTGTAGCAGTAACAAAATACCAATTTTACCAATTGAATTGCCAAACCTAAGTGACAGTTTATTCATACATTACTCGTAGAACATCTGCCTATTAGCAGCATACGTAGATCTTACACAAAATGAACAGATTATATTAGATGAATGTGACAATGGACCGAATCATAGATTTATATTCCTTCAGAGTCGAATTTGTATGGAACAGTACCATGTTCCACCGACATTGAAAAATGACACTGGGTTTTTGCAGTGTCATTGTGTTTGGACGTTTGACATCAAAATGTCTTAAATATTTTTTAATTAATTATATAATTAATTGTTATTTGATAATGATATTTTACATGAGTTATGTTCGGAAATAAAATGGCGGTGCATTTGATCAGCAGCAGATCTGCAACGCATAGATTGTAATACTTATTTAACCCCAATCTAATATAACATCTTCTATGCTGCAGATATAATTCAATATGTAATAACATTTGCAACCTTAACACCTGGTACTAGAATTTCGAGAGCAGGCTGCAGCAGAGCACCAACTTCTAGAAGAATCAATCCAATCAATTCAACCTTAACTTATATGAGCAGAGACAAATTTTGTGTATTTTGTGCTTTTTTATTGTCATTTCAAATACCTTATATCTATTGCCAAGGAGTATTGGCGTCAGACAGGCCAGAACCAGTATGGACTACAGTAGAGTCCAGGATATGGAAGAGGAATACATACTGTGCCGGCCCTACACAAGTGGGAGGGCAAGGAGATGATGAATGTGTACGTGAGAGTAGTCTGTCAGTGTGTTACTTATATTATATATATTTTGAAAAGGTTTTTTACTCAATTTTTAGGCGCAAATCGTCATCTTTTAAATAATAAATATAGAGATTTTGAATTAATTTCGTGGGAAACGATATTGATTTCGTGCCACTTGGCTGCTGAATTGTGCGGCATTTTATGAAGTCGCCAATTGATGACTTTTAAGGAACTTAAATTTTGTTCGGTCATTGCTTTACATCACAAAGAAGATGTGTTTTGGCTAAGGATTTATTTATTACATAAAATCTACGGGATACCTAAAGAACAAAAGTGATACATATTAAAAAGTTAAAGATCTTTTCACATTTTTGGTATCAAGTACTATAATTTTAACTAAAGAAAATATTTGGTAAAGTAAAGAGATCCTTTTAAAATTTGTTTATATTTTTCGTAGACCATAGTTTACATTGTTTCTGCTCCAATTGTCATAAAATAATATTATTACAGCAATACAGTATGAAACTATGAAATATAATTCGATGCAATGTTTATACACCACAATTAATTTAAAAATCGGTGCAATTGCTATCAAATATCGATTTAACAATTGTTAAAAGAATACTGCTTTCTTTTATATCCTCTATTTATATTGGAACAGTTTTATTTTTCAAGATTTACTTTTCTAGATTTCAATTTATTTATGAACCTTTCTTTGTCTCGACATCTCTCGATTGTTGTTTTATTAATCATTTGAATAGCAGCGTGAGTTAATGTAACCGGAATATTTTATTGTCCGTCTTCTGAAGAGACAAATTAACGAGTTAGTACTTTAAAGTTTTGCAATCTTAATGTAATTATTAAATGTTTTTTGTTGAATATTGTAAAAGGATTTCTTCTAAAACCTTAATTTCAGTGTAAAAATAAATTGGAATTAATATTTTGACATGACACAAGACACTCACACAAGACAAGGTAATTTTTCGGGGCTATAGATAAGTGACGAATTCAAAACCATTAAATTGGTACGGTATTATAGCTCAGATCCTGTTTTCATTCCATCTTCGTCTCCTTTATTTTATCTCTTACATTTCTCCTTCCAACAAAAATCAATATATCTGCTACTGTTCAGATTGTTGTGGATATTGGTGGAGATCACTTTAGGTGAGTCTTTTGCTTTTTGCTTGCATATTGTTTGTTTGCTTAGTTTTATACCAGGGTAAATCTTGTGATAGGATTTTTTGGTTTTACAAAACTTCTTTTATATATTTGCAGACTCAGGTTTTATAGCGTCGATTTCTATGTAGATCAGGTCCTGACAAAATACGAAAGAGTGGATAAAAATAACGCAAATAATGTTTGAACCCAGGTAAGACCGAAGACATACCATCAATGTTTTATTTTTATTTAATCCTTAAAGACGTGTTTGTGCAATATCTTCATAGATTTTTTCACGTTTAATTTTAATCGTTTTGAGTACTAAATCAAGTATATAGTCAGAAGTATAAAAATACTTCTGCGTACATATTCTATTACCCAATGTCTTCAAATATGATTTCATTTTGAAAATATACCTTACGAATATTTAATGTCTCTTGAAAATCTAGTACCAGATTGTTCCAAAATATGAATGAATATTCTAATGATAAAGTTGCTAGAAATAAATTATATTTGTGCTTCATCACTCATAATAATTCGTAGTAAATTACTTCCATAATACCAACAAAACTACAAACTTTATACCACTGCCAAATTGTACGCAATCTCAATCTCGTGTTGAACTGATTTATTAAGTTTTATTTAGAAACGGTGTCAACAGGAAATTACCGTTTAAGAAGATTAACGATGCCGAAAACTAGCTGTACCTATCAGGCCAAGTTGCCTTTATTTTGGTAAATGGCGAGGAATTAAAAGGCGTTAAAACTCAATAGTGATGTATCATTTGCGGTGAAGGTTGTACGGTAAACACCTTCACATTTTTACACACTATCTTGACAACGATCGGGGAAAGGGATTTTTTTAGTGGCGCGTCGTCACAGCTGACCTCACTCTTTCATTCTACGACAACGAGCTTTCAGACTTTCCCCTCGCCTTTGATGAATCTATTTTATATTAGACCGTGACTGTTAATTTTTACTATGCGATAGTTGACGACATTTTAGTTGTGTGAATATTTTATATTATATTTATTGATGTTTTAAATGAATATAGATAAGCTTGCATCATGGTGTTATAAAGTAACAGTCAAAGACAACTTTACTTATATTAAATGTTCCTTAAATATAGAAAATTTGAAATGTTTAATGCAACTAAAACCTTCCAGCGTGATAATAAAAGGTAAAATCATGAAAGCAAACAAGTTTACCAAATGGCGAGTTGTATGCGATTGTATATCACTGAATTTGTATACAGCCGAAAGTACACATTTGTGATTTTTTTTTTATTTTGATTTTTTTTTGACTCAAATTTTTTTATCAGTTTATTCATTCCGATATAAAGAGCAATGTTTCTATGCTACGAAAATTTAGTATAAAATAATTTATTTCTCGATCGATACAATAAGATCTGCTTCTGCATGTAAGTATTATATACGCTCAGATGCTTGACGTTGTACTGAATTCGAATATTGTATTGTATTAACAATAAAAATAAATTACTATGAAAAAAATCTCGAGCGAAATCATTTTTTTCTTTTATAATAATAAAGATTAAATATTGCTCAAGACAAAAGAAAAGTATTTGGTAAACCAATGTATTTATTTAATTAAAACGTTTTGCTTTGTATGCTACTGTGTTGGATAAACTACTGGCAAATATTCAAGAGTTAATTTATTTTGGCACAGTCTAGTGAGCATTGGTTTACGATTCAACAAACCCATGTTACTGTTGTATGCAGTTTCACGATCGACAAATACGAGTGCATTTAGACAACAACACTTAACACATAAAACTACAAAATGAAGTAAGTTTAAATGTATGTATGTTCGTTTGTATGTACCAAACAAACCGATGGCCCAAAGAGATAAGAGGTATAAGAATAAAAGCCACGAACTGGATAAGTGAGCGTAGGTAGGCCTCGTATAGAATGGATGGACAATTTGACCAAGGTTTTGAATTTTTATTGGATAAAGGCAGCAAGGGTCATCTTTGTAGAAATATATGCGGCACGTCAACGTCCTTCAGTGGACATCTGTTAACAGTTATATTATTAACAACAAGAAATAATGCTGCTGATATTTATGAAATCAATCCTACTGATCATTTTCTAAGGAACGAAATTTATTTTTTCATATCCTTGAGAACAAATCATTGCGAATTTTAATTTAGAGTACCTAGCACTCTAGTTATGTGAAACTTTCACTGAGGGACGGAAAATTCTATAACAATTCTTGCTCCCTGTTTTACAATGTTACATATTTATAAAAAGAAATAGGTCCGCTAAGTGATAAAGCTAAAACTTAACCCGCAAACTAGTTGCAGTTAGTTTCAACTTTTATTCTCCGTCTGAAATTGGTGGTACGCGGCCGGCCTAGCTGAACGCAGCCTAGCATTTTTTATTATCTCAAAAAAATATCACCTAGATTTTCTTACTCTCTTACGGTACGAAATCCATTAAAACTTTCCCGTAGAGACGTGAAAAATGGAAATCCTTTTTTTCTTTCTACAGTTCACAATCTCAACTTATTCGATAATGCACGTGACTTGCTATAAAAATTAACTTAATAAATGCCTCAACAAACTGATAGATGAATTTTGTAATAGACGGAATAGTATAACAAGAACAGGCCAAAAACAGATAACGTGAGTTCGTCTTGAGATTTATTTACGAATCGAATATTGATTTGTACAACACTATATATTAATTAACATATGGTAGGAACTCAGGAATTGCATGACTTAGGTCTACCCCAAGGGCATAAACTTTTTCTCAACTTCTATTACTGAGTGCGTTTCGAAACGAGTGGAAACCATCGTGTCTCAAGTACAAAAC
This sequence comes from Papilio alexanor hazarajatica, assembly GCA_018246295.1. Lineage (NCBI taxonomy): Eukaryota > Metazoa > Arthropoda > Insecta > Lepidoptera > Papilionidae > Papilio > Papilio alexanor. The sequence goes on from DWLR01005812.1 coordinate 9,039, forward strand.
ATATCCCAACTTTGAAACAAATGTTATGCCCCAGATGTATCACAGGCGATAAAATGATGACATATTTGATAAAATAAATTTAGTATACATATTTGTAATATGTATAATTATATTTACCTTTAACAGAAAGGTATAAGAAAAACTAAAAGTAAGTAAAACTATCGCCAATCCCTTTAGAGCATAGACGGCGAAACTTAAGGTTGAAAACCGTAATACGTTTATTATTGTATTCTGTGGGCTTAACATAAGGCTCTAGCTGACTTCTTAACAGAGCAGTTAGTATGTTTCAGTTACTAACTTTTTTTTTTAAATAAAATGTAGACATATATCTATAGATATGCAATTATATTGAATAACAGCTCAAAACATTCATTCCATTCCGTCCCCCCCTTCCTTTCCTTTACGTGCCCTCCTTCTACATAAGAAATAGTAACTGAAAAACGTTGGTTAGCTTTGTGGGTATAATGAGAGAAATATTCGGAAAATATTCAATATAAATATTCGCAATGACAATATCGATATCAGATATGTAATAACTATAATGGCAGTTGTAACATTTGATGACGCAGTATCGGTATATTTCTGTTTACTCCAGAAAATAAATGTCATTGTTCGGCAATACCAATTTTCTTGAAAGCACACCTCTGACATTTGATACAAGCATCGAGGTCAGATTGATAGGTAATGTTCTCGCTGGTTTATGCCTCCCGGGGCTGCCTGCCTACAAGCTATAACGTCCCCTTGCTTCACGGATAGACAGAATGACAAAAGGAAAATCATGACGTCTGTCTTACATTTGTTACGGTCAATTAGATAAGCCAGCGAAGATTTTCTGGGGAATTTCACGGAGCGGAATAAAAGCATTCTCATCTAACAACCCATAACCGAAAATAATTTAAAGGAACGTATCACGTTACATTAAGAATAATATCTTTTATTAGTTACTCTTATTACAAAGTTATTGATAAACAATTTCAAAATTATGGGATTTTGAATTTACTTCTTTTGAGTTTACTTGGCGTAACGAAACAAACAATGCAACATTTAATTGATCAAATAGTTTGCCATTGGTAAATATGGTCCTGAGATTTGGTGGCGAATAGTTGAATTGTCTTTTAGAGTTATTTCCGTATCTTCTATGGATTTAATCTAAATTTTTGTATACAAGAAGGTGGCAAACGAGCAAGCGGTCACTTAAGTGACCGCTACCCATAGACATCTGCAGCAAGCATTTGCGAGTTGCAGATGCGTAGCCTTTAATAGACAGAGAAGGGGACAGACAGAAAAATGAACATTACCTTCTCCTATCTATCTCCTTCCCTTCAAATCCTCCTTCCCTTCCCAACCCTTCCATGTCTACATGTCTGGTATTGTCAACTTATTAAAGAAAGAAAGAAGAAAGAAAGAAAGACAATTTATTGCCACAAAATAAAATGTAACTTACAAATTATTACAAAAAACGAATAAAGTGTGGCAAAAGGTAGCCAACTCAGCGTATGCAGAGATGACGCAAACCATCCCTGCGCTGGTTTTCAGCTGGCCCCTTTACACTCACATAAAATTACACTCAATA